>JAJQQW010000939.1:0-29639 GCA_025583905.1 Ia io | reverse complement strand
AATTGTGCTGTTCAGATATTCAGTCTATTGGAATATGTATTCCTAGTGTGTCAAGCACATTTCTAAATATTTCCCTAGTCTGGAGTTGTAAATTCTGAGTGCTACACTCCCATTTGTCCAGTGATTGCAGCTCATGCATTGTGAATACCCAATGTTACTACACCGTGACCCTAACCCTGTCCCTAACCCTCTAATCCTAACCCTAAACCTAGTCCTAACCTGAGCCTGAACCCTAGCTAGCCGAACCCTTATCCTAATGGTAACCCTAGCCTAAACCCCAATTCTCTAACACTAACACAAGAAGTAAACTCGATCACATCATCACTCCTAGCAGGTCCCTTGGCCCAATCATTATCACCTGGGATCACTAGGGCCTCCCTAGGTGGCCTCTACCCCTTGGTGACGTCATCACTTCCGACTTAATGACCTAACCAACTTTCTATCAAAAACGCCAACTCATTGTCCCTGAATTATGAATGTAACCAGAAACAAACTCGCTTCTATGTTCTTTGAACACGATTTCCATGTCATGAAACAATGCGTTACAGATATTAAGGGCCTTTTTTGACGTATTCCTAGTGTTTGAGGCACTTTCTTAGATATTAACCTAGGTTATCATTGTGAATTTCCCGAGTTCGAGTCACTTTCTTCCAGAGCCTCAAGCTCATTCATTGTGAATTCCAATTTGGTTAAACAGCGTTTTTTACAAATATACCAGCTCTTTAAACGTTTTTACCACTTGAAAGTCTATCCTACCTTTCACAGCGCTTTGGATACAAATTTTAGTATTTCAAAATTCAGTAGAGATGTTCCGGTGCTAAAACGTATTCCAAGAGTTCAAGAGCCACTCTGACACATCCCGCTGGTCTGTTTTTTGAGCTCTGACAGTTTTTATTTTAACACGGGTGTCATACCGGCATTGTAAATGCACATTAAAACACTACTTGGAACACTAGCCTAACTGACATTTTGATTTCATATTGTTCTCAATACTTTCATACTGTTCTACAGCTCTGGGAAAATGAATTTTTCAGTGTTTCACCAACTCATTTTCCCGAAAACGCCAACTCCTTTTGACGGCAAAAATAAATGTTAACAGTGTCACACTCGGTTCTCAGCTGTTTGAACAAGATTTCGCAGTGCCAAAATTGTGCTGTTCAGATATTCAGTCTATTGGAATATGTATTCCTAGTGTGTCAAGCACATTTCTAAATATTTCCCTTGTCTGGAGTTGTAAATTCTGAGTGCTACACTCCCATTTGTCCAGTGATTGCAACTCATTCACCGAGTTGGAGTCACTTTCTTCCAGAGCCTCAAGCTCATTCATTGTGAATTCCAGTTGGTTAAACAGCGTTTTTTACAAATTTACCAGCTCTTTAAACGTTTTTACCACTTGAAAGTCTATCCTACCTTTCACAGCGCTTTGGATACAAATTCTCAGTATTTCAAAATTCAGTACAGATGTTCCGGTGCTAAAACGTATTCCAAGAGTTCAAGAGCCACTCTGACACATCCCGCTGGTCTGTTTTTTGAGCTCTGAGAGTTTTTATTTTAACACTGGTGTCATACCGGCATTGTAAATGCACATTAAAACACTACTTGGAACACTAGCCTAACTGACATTGTGATTTCATATTGTTCTCAATACTTTCATACTGTTCTACAGCTCTGGGAAAATGAATTTTTCAGTGTTTCACCAACTCATTTTCCCGAAAACGCCAACTCCTTTTGACGGCAAAAATAAATGTTAATAGTGTCACACTCGGTTCTCAGCTGTTTGAACAAGATTTCGCAGTGCCAAAATTGTGCTGTTCAGATATTCAGTCTATTGGAATATGTATTCCTAGTGTGTCAAGCACATTTCTAAATATTTCCCTAGTCTGGAGTTGTAAATTCTGAGTGCTACACTCCCATTTGTCCAGTGATTGCAACTCATTCACCGAGTTGGAGTCACTTTCTTCCAGAGCCTCAAGCTCATTCATTGTGAATTCCAATTGGTTAAACAGCGTTTTTTACAAATATACCAGCTCTTTAAACGTTTTTACCACTTGAAAGTCTATCCTACCTTTCACAGCGCTTTGGATACAAATTCTCAGTATTTCAAAATTCAGTAGAGATGTTCCGGTGCTAAAACGTATTCCAAGAGTTCAAGAGCCACTCTGACACATCCCGCTGGTCTGTTTTTTGAGCTCTGAGAGTTTTTTATTTTAACACTGGTGTCATACCGGCATTGTAAATGCACATTAAAACACTACTTGGAACACTAGGGCCTAACTGACATTTGATTTCATATTGTTCTCAATACTTTCATACTGTTCTACAGCTCTGGGAAAATGAATTTTTCAGTGTTTCACCAACTCATTTTCCCGAAAACGCCATCTCCTTTTGACGGCAAAAATAAATTAATAGTGTGTCACACTCGGTTCTCAGCTGTTTTTGAACAAGATTTCCAGTGCCAAAATTGTGCTGTTCAGATATTCAGTCTATTGGAATATGTATTCCTAGTGTGTCAAGCACATTTCTAAATATTTCCCTAGTCTGGAGTTGTAAATTCTGAGTGCTACACTCCCATTTGTCCAGTGATTGCAACTCATTCACCGAGTTGAGTCACTTTCTTCCAGAGCCTCAAGCTCATTCATTGTGAATTCCAATTTGGTTAAACAGCGTTTTTTTTTACATATACCAGCTCTTTAAACGTTTTTTACCACTTGAAAGTCTATCCTACCTTTCACAGCGCTTTGGATACAAATTCTCAGTATTTCAAAATTCAGTAGAGATGTTCCGGTGCTAAAACGTATTCCAAGAGTTCAAGAGCCACTCTGACACATCCCGCTGGTCTGTTTTTTGAGCTCTGACAGTTTTTATTTTAACACGGGTGTCATACCGGCATTGTAAATGCACATTAAAACACTACTTGGAACACTAGCCTAACTGACATTTTGATTTCATATTGTTCTCAATACTTTCATACTGTTCTACAGCTCTGGGAAAATGAATTTTTCAGTGTTTCACCAACTCATTTTCCCCGAAAAAGCCAACTCCTTTTGACGGAAAAAAAAAAAAATGTTAACAGTGTCACACTCGGTTCTCAGCTGTTTGAACAAGATTTCGCAGTGCCAAAATTGTGCTGTTCAGATATTCAGTCTATTGGAATATGTATTCCTAGTGTGTCAAGCACATTTCTAAATATTTCCCTAGTCTGGAGTTGTAAATTCTGAGTGCTACACTCCCATTTGTCCAGTGATTGCAACTCATTCACCGAGTTGGAGTCACTTTCTTCCAGAGCCTCAAGCTCATTCATTGTGAATTCCAGTTGGTTAAACAGCGCGTTTTTTACAAATTTACCAGCTCTTTAAACGTTTTTTACCACTTGAAAGTCTATCCTACCTTTCACAGCGCTTTGGATACAAATTCTCAGTATTTCAAAATTCAGTACAGATGTTCCGGTGCTAAAAACGTATTCCAAGAGTTCAAGAGCCACTCTGACACATCCCGCTGGTCTGTTTTTTTGAGCTCTGAGAGTTTTTTTTTTTAACACTGGTGTCATACCGGCATTGTAAATGCACATTAAAACACTACTTGGAACACTAGCCTAACTGACATTGTGATTTCATATTGTTCTCAATACTTTCATACTGTTCTACAGCTCTGGGAAAATGAATTTTTCAGTGTTTCACCAACTCATTTTCCCGAAAAAAACGCCCAACTCCTTTTGACGGCAAAAAAAAATGTTAATAGTGTCACACTCGGTTCTCAGCTGTTTGAACAAGATTTTGCAGTGCCAAAATTGTGCTGTTCAGATATTCAGTCTATTGGAATATGAATATGTATTCCTAGTGTGTCAAGCACATTTCTAAATATTTCCCTAGTCTGGAGTTGTAAATTCTGAGTGCTACACTCCCATTTGTCCAGTGATTGCAACTCATTCACCGAGTTGGAGTCACTTTCTTCCAGAGCCTCAAGCTCATTCATTGTGAATTCCAATTTGGTTAAAAACAGCGTTTTTTTTACAAATATACCAGCTCTTTAAAACGTTTTTTTACCACTTGAAAGTCTATCCTACCTTTCACAGCGCTTTGGATACAAATTCTCAGTATTTCAAAATTCAGTAGATGTTCCCGGTGCTAAAACGTATTCCAAGAGTTCAAGAGCCACTCTGACACATCCCGCTGGTCTGTTTTTTGAGCTCTGAGAGTTTTTATTTTAACACTGGTGTCATACCGGCATTGTAAATGCACATTAAAACACTACTTGGAACACTAGCCTAACTGACATTTTGATTTCATATTGTTCTCAATACTTTCATACTGTTCTACAGCTCTGGGGAAATGAATGAATTTTTCAGTGTTTCACCAAACTCATTTTCCCGAAAACGCCAACTCCTTTGACGGCAAAAATAAATGTTAAAAGTGTCACACTCGGTTCTCAGCTGTTTGAACAAGATTTTTTGCAGTGCCAAAAACAATGCTGTTCAGATATTCAGTCTATTGGAATATGTATTCCTAGTGTGTCAAGCACATTTCTAAATATTTCCCTAGTCTGGAGTTGTAAATTCTGAGTGCTACAGTCCCATTTGTCCAGTGATTGCAACTCATTCACCGAGTTTGAGTCACTTTCTTCCAGAGCCTCAAGCTCATTCATTGTGAATTCCAATTTGGTTAAACAGCGTTTTTTACAAATATACCAGCTCTTTAAACGTTTTTACCACTTGAAAGTCTATCCTACCTTTCACAGCGCTTTGGATACAAATTCTCAGTATTTCAAAATTCAGTAGAGATGTTCCGGTGCTAAAACGTATTCCAAGAGTTCAAGAGCCACTCTGACACATCCCGCTGGTCTGTTTTTTGAGCTCTGACAGTTTTTATTTTAACACGGGTGTCATACCGGCATTGTAAATGCACATTAAAACACTACTTGGAACACTAGCCTAACTGACATTTTGATTTCATATTGTTCTCAATACTTTCATACTGTTCTACAGCTCTCTGGAAAATGAATTTTTCAGTGTTTCACCAACTCATTTTCCCGAAAAAAAAAGCCAACTCCTTTTGACGGCAAAAATAAATGTTAACAGTGTCACACTCGGTTCTCAGCTGTTTGAACAAGATTTCGCAGTGCCAAAATTGTGCTGTTCAGATATTCAGTCTATTGGAATATGTATTCCTAGTGTGTCAAGCACATTTCTAAATATTTCCCTAGTCTGGAGTTGTAAATTCTGAGTGCTACACTCCCATTTGTCCAGTGATTGCAACTCATTCACCGAGTTGGAGTCACTTTCTTCCAGAGCCTCAAGCTCATTCATTGTGAATTCCAATTTGGTTAAACAGCATTTTTTACAAATTTACCAGCTCTTTAAACGTTTTTACCACTTGAAAGTCTATCCTACCTTTCACAGCGCTTTGGATACAAATTCTCAGTATTTCAAAATTCAGTACAGATGTTCCGGTGCTAAAACGTATTCCAAGAGTTCAAGAGCCACTCTGACACATCCCGCTGGTCTGTTTTTTGAGCTCTGAGAGTTTTTATTTTAACACTGGTGTCATACCGGCATTGTAAATGCACATTAAAACACTACTTGGAACACTAGCCTAACTGACATTTTGATTTCATATTGTTCTCAATACTTTCATACTGTTCTACAGCTCTGGGAAAATGAATTTTTCAGTGTTTCACCAACTCATTTTCCCGAAAACGCCAACTCCTTTTGACGGCAAAAATAAATGTTAATAGTGTCACACTCGGTTCTCAGCTGTTTGAACAAGATTTTGCAGTGCCAAAATTGTGCTGTTCAGATATTCAGTCTATTGGGGAATATGTATTCCTAGTGTGTCAAGCACATTTCTAAATATTTCCCTAGTCTGGAGTTGTAAATTTCTGAGTGCTACACTCCCATTTGTCCAGTGATTGCAACTCATTCACCGAGTTGGAGTCACTTTCTTCCAGAGCCTCAAGCTCATTCATTGTGAATTCCAGTTGGTTTAAAAACAGCGTTTTTTTTACAAATATACCAGCTCTTTAAACGTTTTTACCACTTGAAAGTCTATCCTACCTTTCACAGCGCTTTGGATACAAATTCTCAGTATTTCAAAATTCAGTACAGATGTTCCGGTGCTAAAAACGTATTCCAAGAGAGTTCAAGAGCCACTCTGACACATCCCGCTGGTCTGTTTTTTTTGAGCTCTGAGAGTTTTTATTTTAACACTGGTGTCATACCGGCATTGTAAATGCACATTAAAACACTACTTGGAACACTAGCCTAACTGACATTTTGATTTCATATTGTTCTCAATACTTTCATACTGTTCTACAGCTCTGGGAAAAAAATGAATTTTTCAGTGTTTCACCAACTCATTTTCCCGAAAAAGCCAACTCCTTTTGACGGCAAAAATAAAATGTTAAATAGTGTCACACTCGGTTCTCAGCTGTTGTTTTGAACAAGATTTTGCAGTGCCAAAATTGTGCTGTTCAGATATTCAGTCTATTGGAATATGTATTCCTAGTGTGTCAAGCACATTTCTAAATATTTCCCTAGTCTGGAGTTGTAAATTCTGAGTGCTACACTCCCATTTGTCCAGTGATTGCAACTCATTCACCGAGTTGGAGTCACTTTCTTCCAGAGCCTCAGCTCTCAAGCTCATTCATTGTGAATTCCAATTTGGTTAAACAGCGTTTTTTACAAATATACCAGCTCTTTAAACGTTTTTACCACTTGAAAGTCTATCCTACCTTTCACAGCGCTTTTTGATACAAATTCTCAGTATTTCAAAATTCAGTAGAGATGTTCCGGTGCTAAAACGTATTCCAAGAGTTCAAGAGTTCAAGAGCCACTCTGACACATCCCGCTGGTCTGTTTTTTTTTTTCTCTGAGAGTTTTTATTTTAACACTGGTGTCATACCGGCATTGTAAATGCACATTAAAACACTACTTGGAACACTAGCCTAACTGACATTTTGATTTCATATTGTTCTCAATACTTTCATACTGTTCTACAGCTCTGGGAAAATGAATTTTTCAGTGTTTCACCAACTCATCATCCCGAAAAACGCCAACTCCTTTTGACGGCAAAAATAAATGTTAACAGTGTCACACTCGGTTCTCAGCTGTTTGAACAAGATTTTTCGCAGTGCCAAAATTGTGCTGTTCAGATATTCAGTCTATTGGAATATGTATTCCTAGTGTGTCAAGCACATTTCTAAATATTTCCCTAGTCTGGAGTTGTAAATTCTGAGTGCTACACTCCCATTTGTCCAGTGATTGCAACTCATTCACCGAGTTGGAGTCACTTTCTTCCAGAGCCTCAAGCTCATTCATTGTGATTGTTCCAATTTGGTTAAACAGCGTTTTTTACAAATATACCAGCTCTTTAAACGTTTTTACCACTTGAAAGTCTATCCTACCTTTCACAGCGCTTTGGATACAAATTCTCAGTATTTCAAAATTCAGTAGAGATGTTCCGGTGCTAAAAAACGTATTCCAAGAGTTCAAGAGCCACTCTGACACATCCCGCTGGTCTGTTTTTTTTTGAGCTCTGAGAGTTTTTATTTTAACACTGGTGTCATACCGGCATTGTAAATGCACATTAAAACACTACTTGGAACACTAGCCTAACTGACATTTTGATTTCATATTGTTCTCAATACTTTCATACTGTTCTACAGCTCTGGGAAAATGAATTTTTCAGTGTTTCACCAACTCATTTTCCCCGAAAACGCCAACTCCTTTTTGACGGCAAAAATAAATGTTAACAGTGTCACACTCGGTTCTCAGCTGTTTGAACAAGATTTTGCAGTGCCAAAATTGTGCTGTTCAGATATTCAGTCTATTGGAATATGTATTCCTAGTGTGTCAAGCACATTTCTAAATATTTCCCTAGTCTGGAGTTGTAAATTCTGAGTGCTACAGTCCCATTTGTCCAGTGATTGCAACTCATTCACCGAGTTTGAGTCACTTTCTTCCAGAGCCTCAAGCTCATTCATTGTGAATTCCAATTTGGTTAAACAGCGTTTTTTTTTTTTACAAATTATACCAGCTCTTTAAACGTTTTTTTTACACTTGAAAAAGTCTATCCTACCTTTCACAGCGCTTTGGATACAAATTCTCAGTATTTCAAAATTCAGTAGAGATGTTCCGGTGCTAAAACGTATTCCAAGAGTTCAAGAGCCACTCTGACACATCCCGCTGGTCTGTTTTTTGAGCTCTGAGAGTTTTTTTTTTTTAACACGGTGTCATACCGGCATTGTAAATGCACATTAAAAAAACACTACTTGGAACACTAGCCTAACTGACATTTTGATTTCATATTGTTCTCAATACTTTCATACTGTACTTTCATACTGTTCTACAGCTCTGGGAAAATGAATTTTTCAGTGTTTCACCAACTCATTTTCCCGAAAAAGCCAACTCCTTTTGACGGCAAAAAAAAATGTTAACAGTGTCACACTCGGTTCTCAGCTGTGTTTGAACAAGATTTCGCAGTGCCAAAATTGTGCTGTTCAGATATTCAGTCTATTGGAATATGTATTCCTAGTGTGTCAAGCACATTTCTAAATATTTCCCTAGTCTGGAGTTGTAAATTCTGAGTGCTACACACTCCCATTTGTCCAGTGATTGCAACTCATTCACCGAGTTTGAGTCACTTTCTTCCAGAGCCTCAAGCTCATTCATTGTGAATTCCAGTTTGGTTAAACAGCGTTTTTTTTTTTTAAATATACCAGCTCTTTAAACGTTTTTACCACTTGAAAGTCTATCCTACCTTTCACAGCGCTTTGGATACAAATTCTCAGTATTTCAAAATTCAGTAGAGATGTTCCGGTGCTAAAAAAAAACGTATTCCAAGAGTTCAAGAGCACTCTGACACATCCCGCTGGTCTGTTTTTTGAGCTCTGAGAGTTTTTATTTTAACACACTGGTGTCATACCGGCATTGTAAATGCACATTAAAACACTACTTGGAACACTAGCCTAACTGACATTGTGATTTCATATTGTTCTCAATACTTTCATACTGTTCTACAGCTCTCTGGGAAAATGAATTTTTCAGTGTTTCACCAACTCATTTTCCCCGAAAACGCCAACTCCTTTTGACGGCAAAAAAAAAATGTTAACAGTGTCACACTCGGTTCTCAGCTGTTTGAACAAGATTTCGCAGTGCCAAAATTGTGCTGTTCAGATATTCAGTCTATTGGAATATGTATTCCTAGTGTGTCAAGCACATTTCTAAATATTTCCCTAGTCTGGAGTTGTAAATTCTGAGTGCTACACTCCCATTTGTTTGTCCAGTGATTGCAACTCATTCACCGAGTTGGAGTTGGAGTCTTTTCTTCCAGAGCCTCAAGCTCATTCATTGTGAATTCCAATTTGTTTAAACAGCGTTTTTTTTTAAATATACCAGCTCTTTAAACGTTTTTACCACTTGAAAGTCTATCCTACCTTTCACAGCGCTTTGGATACAAATTCTCAGTATTTCAAAATTCAGTAGAGATGTTCCGGTGCTAAAACGTATTCCAAGAGTTCAAGAGCCACTCTGACACATCCCGCTGGTCTGTTTTTTGAGCTCTGACAGTTTTTATTTTAACACTGGTGTCATACCGGCATTGTAAATGCACATTAAAACACTACTTGGAACACTAGCCTAACTGACATTTGATTTCATATTGTTCTCAATACTTTCATACTGTTCTACAGCTCTGGGAAAATGAATTTTTCAGTGTTTCACCAACTCATTTTCCCGAAAAAACCAAATCTCTTGACGGCAAAAAAAAAATAGTGTCACACTCGGTTCTCAGCTGTTTGAACAAGATTTTGCAGTGCCAAAAATTGTGCTGTTCAGATATTCAGTCTATTGGAATATGTATTCCTAGTGTGTCAAGCACATTTCTAAATATTTCCCTAGTCTGGAGTTGTAAATTCTGAGTGCTACACTCCCATTTGTCCAGTGATTGCAACTCATTCACCGAGTTTGAGTCACTTTCTTCCAGAGCCTCAAGCTCATTCATTGTGAATTCCAATTTGGTTAAACAGCGTTTTTTACAAATATACCAGCTCTTTAAACGTTTTTACCACTTGAAAGTCTATCCTACCTTTCACAGCGCTTTGGATACAAATTCTCAGTATTTCAAAATTCAGTAGAGATGTTCCGGTGCTAAAACGTATTCCAAGAGTTCAAGAGCCACTCTGACACATCCCGCTGGTCTGTTCTTTTGAGCTCTGAGAGTTTTTATTTTAACACGGGTGTCATACCGGCATTGTAAATGCACATTAAAACACTACTTGGAACACTAGCCTAACTGACATTGTGATTTCATATTGTTCTCAATACTTTCATACTGTTCTACAGCTCTGGGAAAATGAATTTTTTCAGTGTTTCACCAACTCATTTTCCCGAAAAAAAGCCAACTCCTTTTGACGGCAAAAATAAATGTTAACAGTGTCACACTCGGTTCTCAGCTGTTTGAACAAGATTTTTTCGCAGTGCCAAAATTGTGCTGTTCAGATATTCAGTCTATTGGAATATGTATTCCTAGTGTGTCAAGCACATTTCTAAATATTTCCCTAGTCTGGAGTTGTAAATTCTGAGTGCTACACTCCCATTTGTCCAGTGATTGCAACTCATTCACCGAGTTGGAGTCACTTTCTTCCAGAGCCTCAAGCTCATTCATTGTGAATTCCAATTTGGTTAAACAGCGTTTTTTACAAATATACCAGCTCTTTAAACGTTTTTACCACTTGAAAGTCTATCCTACCTTTCACAGCGCTTTGGATACAAATTCTCAGTATTTCAAAATTCAGTAGAGATGTTCCGGTGCTAAAACGTATTCCAAGAGTTCAAGAGCCACTCTGACACATCCCGCTGGTCTGTTTTTTGAGCTCTGAGAGTTTTTATTTTAACACTGGTGTCATACCGGCATTGTAAATGCACATTAAAACACTACTTGGAACACTAGCCTAACTGACATTGTGATTTCATATTGTTCTCAATACTTTCATACTGTTCTACAGCTCTGGGAAAATGAATTTTTCAGTGTTTCACCAACTCATTTTCCCGAAAAAAAGCCAACTCCTTTTGACGGCAAAAAAATAAATGTTAATAGTGTCACACTCGGTTCTCAGCTGTTTGAACAAGATTTTGCAGTGCCAAAATTGTGCTGTTCAGATATTCAGTCTATTGGAATATGTATTCCTAGTGTGTCAAGCACATTTCTAAATATTTCCCTAGTCTGGAGTTGTAAATTCTGAGTGCTACACTCCCATTTGTCCAGTGATTGCAACTCATTCACCGAGTTGGAGTCACTTTCTTCCAGAGCCTCAAGCTCATTCATTGTGAATTCCAATTTGTTAAACAGCGTTTTTTACAAATATACCAGCTCTTTAAACGTTTTTACCACTTGAAAGTCTATCCTACCTTTCACAGCGCTTTGGATACAAATTCTCAGTATTTCAAAATTCAGTAGAGATGTTCCGGTGCTAAAACGTATTTCAAGAGTTCAAGAGCCACTCTGACACATCCCGCTGGTCTGTTTTTTGAGCTCTGAGAGTTTTTATTTTTTAACACTGGTGTCATACCGGCATTGTAAATGCACATTAAAACACTACTTGGAACACTAGCCTAACTGACATTTTGATTTCATATTGTTCTCAATACTTTCATACTGTTCTACAGCTCTGGGAAAATGAATTTTTCAGTGTTTCACCAACTCATTTTCCCGAAAAAACTCATTTTCCCGAAAAACCCTTTTGACGGCAAAAAAATAAATGTTAACAGTGTCACACTCGGTTCTCAGCTGTTTGAACAAGATTCGCAGTGCCAAAATTGTGCTGTTCAGATATTCAGTCTATTGGAATATGTATTCCTAGTGTGTCAAGCACATTTCTAAATATTTCCCTAGTCTGGAGTTGTAAATTCTGAGTGCTACACTCCCATTTGTCCAGTGATTGCAACTCATTCACCGAGTTGGAGTCACTTTCTTCCTTCCAGAGCCTCAAGCTCATTCATTGTGAATTCCAATTTGGTTAAACAGCGTTTTTTTTTAAAATATACCAGCTCTTTAAACGTTTTTTACCACTTGAAAGTCTATCCTACCTTTCACAGCGCTTTGGATACAAATTCTCAGTATTTCAAAATTCAGTAGAGATGTTCCGGTGCTAAAACGTATTCCAAGAGTTCAAGAGCCACTCTGACACATCATCGCCCTCTGGTCTGTTTTTTTTTTGAGCTCTGAGAGTTTTTATTTTAACACGGGTGTCATACCGGCATTGTAAATGCACATTAAAAACACTACTTGGAACACTAGCCTAACTGACATTTTGATTTCATATTGTTCTCAATACTTTCATACTGTTCTACAGCTCTGGGAAAATGAATTTTTCAGTGTTTCACCAACTCATTTTCCCGAAAACGCCAACTCCTTTTGACGGCAAAAATAAATGTTAACAGTGTCACACTCGGTTCTCAGCTGTTTGAACAAGATTTTGCGCAGTGCCAAAATTGTGCTGTTCAGATATTCAGTCTATTGGAATATGTATTCCTAGTGTGTCAAGCACATTTCTAAATATTTCCCTAGTCTGGAGTTGTAAATTCTGAGTGCTACACTCCCATTTGTCCAGTGATTGCAACTCATTCACCGAGTTGGAGTCACTTTCTTCCAGAGCCTCAAGCTCATTCATTGTGAATTCCAATTTGGTTAAACAGCGTTTTTTACAAATATACCAGCTCTTTAAACGTTTTTACCACTTGAAAGTCTATCCTACCTTTCACACAGCGCTTTGGATACAAATTCTCAGTATTTCAAAATTCAGTAGAGATGTTCCGGTGCTAAAACGTATTCCAAGAGTTCAAGAGCCACTCTGACACATCCCGCTGGTCTGTTTTTTGAGCTCTGACAGTTTTTATTTTAACACGGGTGTCATACCGGCATTGTAAATGCACATTAAAACACTACTTGGAACACTAGCCTAACTGACATTTTGATTTCATATTGTTCTCAATACTTTCATACTGTTCTACAGCTCTGGGAAAATGAATTTTTCAGTGTTTCACCAACTCATTTTCCCCGAAAAAAAAAACCAACTCCTTTTGACGGCAAAAATAAATGTTAACAGTGTCACACTCGGTTCTCAGCTGTTTGAACAAGATTTCGCAGTGCCAAAATTGTGCTGTTCAGATATTCAGTCTATTGGAATATGTATTCCTAGTGTGTCAAGCACATTTCTAAATATTTCCCTAGTCTGGAGTTGTAAATTCTGAGTGCTACACTCCCATTTTTGTCCAGTGATTGCAACTCATTCACCGAGTTTGGAGTCACTTTCTTCCAGAGCCTCAAGCTCATTCATTGTGAATTCCAATTTGGTTAAACAGCGTTTTTTTACAAATATACCAGCTCTTTAAACGTTTTTACCACTTGAAAGTCTATCCTACCTTTCACAGCGCTTTTGATACAAATTCTCAGTATTTCAGTATTTCAAAATTCAGTAGAGATGTTCCGGTGCTAAAACGTATTCCAAGAGTTCAAGAGCCACTCTGACACATCCCGCTGGTCTGTTTTTTGAGCTCTGAGAGTTTTTATTTTAACACTGGTGTCATACCGGCATTGTAAATGCACATTAAAACACTACTTGGAACACTAGCCTAACTGACATTGTGATTTCATATTGTTCTCAATACTTTCATACTGTTCTACAGCTCTGGGAAAATGAATTTTTCAGTGTTTCACCAACTCATTTTCCCGAAAACGCCAACTCCTTTTGACGGCAAAAATAAATGTTAATAGTGTCACACTCGGTTCTCAGCTGTTTGAACAAGATTTTGCAGTGCCAAAATTGTGCTGTTCAGATATTCAGTCTATTGGAATATGTATTCCTAGTGTGTCAAGCACATTTCTAAATATTTCCCTAGTCTGGAGTTGTAAATTCTGAGTGCTACACTCCCATTTGTCCAGTGATTGCAACTCATTCACCGAGTTGGAGTCACTTTCTTCCAGAGCCTCAAGCTCATTCATTGTGAATTCCAATTTGGTTAAACAGCGTTTTTTACAAATATACCAGCTCTTTAAACGTTTTTTTTTTACCACTTGAAAGTCTATCCTACCTTTCACAGCGCTTTGGATACAAATTCTCAGTATTTCAAAATTCAGTAGAGATGTTCCGGTGCTAAAACGTATTCCAAGAGTTCAAGAGCCACTCTGACACATCCCGCTGGTCTGTTTTTTGAGCTCTGAGAGTTTTTTTTTTTTAACACACGGTGTCATACCGGCATTGTAAATGCACATTAAAACACTACTTGGAACACTAGCCTAACTGACATTTTGATTTCATATTGTTCTCAATACTTTCATACTGTTCTACAGCTCTGGGAAAATGAATTTTTCAGTGTTTCACCAACTCATTTTCCCGAAAAAAAAAACTCCTTTTGACGGCAAAAATAATGTTAACAGTGTCACACTCGGTTCTCAGCTGTTTGAACAAGATTTCGCAGTGCCAAAATTGTGCTGTTCAGATATTCAGTCTATTGGAATATGTATTCCTAGTGTGTCAAGCACATTTCTAAATATTTCCCTAGTCTGGAGTTGTAAATTCTGAGTGCTACACTCCCATTTGTCCAGTGATTGCAACTCATTCACCGAGTTGGAGTCACTTTCTTCCAGAGCCTCAAGCTCATTCATTGTGAATTCCAATTTGGTTAAACAGCGTTTTTTACAAATATACCAGCTCTTTAAACGTTTTTACCACTTGAAAGTCTATCCTACCTTCCTACCTTTCACAGCGCTTTGGATACAAATTCTCAGTATTTCAAAATTCAGTAGAGATGTTCCGGTGCTAAAACGTATTCCAAGAGTTCAAGAGCCACTCTGACACATCCCGCTGGTCTGTTTTTTTTTTGAGCTCTGAGAGTTTTTTTTTTAACACTGGTGTCATACCGGCATTGTAAATGCACATTAAAACACTACTTGGAACACTAGCCTAACTGACATTTTGATTTCATATTGTTCTCAATACTTTCATACTGTTCTACAGCTCTGGGAAAATGAATTTTTCAGTGTTTCAGTGTTTCACCAAACTCATTTTCCCCGAAAAAGCCAACTCCTTTTGACGGCAAAAATAAATGTTAACAGTGTCACACTCGGTTCTCAGCTGTTTGAACAAGATTTTGCAGTGCCAAAATTGTGCTGTTCAGATATTCAGTCTATTGGAATATGTATTCCTAGTGTGTCAAGCACATTTCTAAATATTTCCCTAGTCTGGAGTTGTAAATTATTCTGAGTGCTACACTCCCATTTGTCCAGTGATTGCAACTCATTCACCGAGTTGGAGTCACTTTCTTCCAGAGCCTCAAGCTCATTCATTGTGAATTCCAATTTGGTTAAACAGCGTTTTTTTTTACAAATATACCAGCTCTTTAAACGTTTTTACCACTTGAAAGTCTATCCTACCTTTCACAGCGCTTTGGATACAAATTCTCAGTATTTCAAAATTCAGTAGAGATGTTCCGGTGCTAAAACGTATTCCAAGAGTTCAAGAGCCACTCTGACACATCCCGCTGGTCTGTTTTTTTGAGCTCTGAGAGTTTTTATTTTAACACTGGTGTCATACCGGCATTGTAAATGCACATTAAAACACTACTTGGAACACTAGCCTAACTGACATTTTGATTTCATATTGTTCTCAATACTTTCATACTGTTCTACAGCTCTGGGAAAATGAATTTTTCAGTGTTTCACCAACTCATTTTCCCGAAAAAAAAACCAACTCCTTTTGACGGCAAAAATAAATGTTAATAGTGTCACACTCGGTTCTCAGCTGTTTGAACAAGATTTTTGCAGTGCCAAAATTGTGCTGTTCAGATATTCAGTCTATTGGAATATGTATTCCTAGTGTGTCAAGCACATTTCTAAATATTTCCCTAGTCTGGAGTTGTAGTTGTAAATTTCTGAGTGCTACACTCCCATTTGTCCAGTGATTGCAACTCATTCATTCCGAGTTGGAGTCACTTTCTTCCAGAGCCTCAAGCTCATTCATTGTGAATTCCAATTGGTTAAAACAGCGTTTTTTACAAATAACCAGCTCTTTAAACGTTTTTACCACTTTTTAAGTCTACCTCTATCCTACCTTTCTTTTTTGGATACAAATTCTCAGTATTTCAAAATTCAGTACAGATGTTCCGGTGCTAAAACGTATTCCAAGAGTTCAAGAGCCACTCTGACACACTAACACAAGAAGTTTTGAGCTCTGAGATCACATTTTCACACTGGGTGTCATACCGGCATTGTAAATGCACATTAAAACACTACTTGGAACACTAGCCTAACTGACATTGTGATTTCATATTGTTCTCAATACTTTCATACTGTTCTACAGCTCTGGGAAAATGAATTTTTTTGTTTCACCAACTTTCATTTTCCCCGAAAACGCCAACTCCTTTTGACGGCAAAAATAAATGTGTAACAGTGTCACACTCGGTTCTCAGCTGTTTGAACAAGATTTCGCAGTGCCAAAATTGTGCTGTTCAGATATTCAGTCTATTGGAATATGTATTCCTAGTGTGTCAAGCACATTTCTAAATATTTCCCTAGTCTGGAGTTGTAAATTCTCTGAGTGCTACAGTCCCATCCAGTTGTGCAACTTTCACCGAGTTTTGCAACTCATTCAGTCACTTTCACTTTCTTCCAGAGCCTCAAGCTCATTCATTGTGAATTCCAATTTGGTTAAACAGCGTTTTTTACAAATATACCAGCTCTTTAAACGTTTTTACCACTTGAAAGTCTATCCTACCTTTCACAGCGCTTTGGATACAAATTCTCAGTATTTCAAAATTCAGTAGAGATGTTCCGGTGCTAAAACGTATTCCAAGAGTTCAAGAGCCACTCTGACACATCCCGCTGGTCTGTTTTTTGAGCTCTGACAGTTTTTATTTTAACACGGGTGTCATACCGGCATTGTAAATGCACATTAAAACACTACTTGGAACACTAGCCTAACTGACATTTTGATTTCATATTGTTCTCAATACTTTCATACTGTTCTACAGCTCTGGGAAAATGAATTTTTCAGTGTTTCACCAACTCATTTTCCCGAAAAAGCCATCTCCTCTTGACGGAAAAATAAATGTTAACAGTGTCACACTCGGTTCTCAGCTGTTTGAACAAGATTTCGCAGTGCCAAAATTGTGCTGTTCAGATATTCAGTCTATTGGAATATGTATTCCTAGTGTGTCAAGCACATTTCTAAATATTTCCCTAGTCTGGAGTTGTAAATTCTGAGTGCTACTACACCTCCCATTTGTCCAGTGATTGCAACTCATTCACCGAGTTGGAGTCACTTTCTTCCAGAGCCTCAAGCTCATTCATTGTGAATTCCAGTTTGGTTAAACAGCGTTTTTTACAAAATATACCAGCTCTTTAAACGTTTTTACCACTTGAAAGTCTATCCTACCTTTCACAGCGCTTTGGATACAAATTCTCAGTATTTCAAAATTCAGTACAGATGTTCCGGTGCTAAAACGTATTCCAAGAGTTCAAGAGCCACTCTGACACATCCCGCTGGTCTGTTTTTTTTGAGCTCTGAGAGTTTTTTTTTTTAACACTGGTGTCATACCGGCATTGTAAATGCACATTAAAACACTACTTGGAACACTAGCCTAACTGACATTGTGATTTCATATTGTTCTCAATACTTTCATACTGTTCTACAGCTCTGGGAAAATGAATTTTTTTTTCAGTGTTTCACCAACTCATTTTCCCGAAAACGCCAACTCCTTTTGACGGCAAAAATAAATGTTAATAGTGTCACACTCGGTTCTCAGCTGTTTGAACAAGATTTTGCAGTGCCAAAATTGTGCTGTTCAGATATTCAGTCTATTGGAATATGTATTCCTAGTGTGTCAAGCACATTTCTAAATATTTCCCTAGTCTGGAGTTGTAAATTCTGAGTGCTACAGTCCCATTTGTCCAGTGATTGCAACTCATTCACCGAGTTTGAGTCACTTTCTTCCAGAGCCTCAAGCTCATTCATTGTGAATTCCTAACCCTCTAAACCAGCGTTTTTTAAACAAATATACCAGCTCTTTAAACGTTTTTACCACTTGAAAGTCTATCCTACCTTTCACAGCGCTTTGGATACAAATTCTCAGTATTTCAAAATTCAGTACAAGATGTTCCGGTCGCTAAAATCGTATTCCAAGAGTTCCCTTGCCACTCTGACACATCCCGCTGGTCTGTTTTTTTTTTGGGCTCTGAGAGTTTTTATTTTAACACTGGTGTCATCATACCGGCATTGTAAATGCACATTAAAAACACTACTTGGAACACTAGCCTAACTGACATTTTGATTTCATATTGTTCTCAATACTTTCATACTGTTCTACAGCTCTGGGAAAATGAATTTTTCAGTGTTTCACCAACTCATTTTCCCGAAAACGCCATCTCCTTTTGACGGAAAAAAAATAAATGTTAATGTGTCACACTCGGTTCTCAGCTGTTTGAACAAGATTTTGCAGTGCCAAAATTGTGCTGTTCAGATATTCAGTCTATTGGAATATGTATTCCTAGTGTGTCAAGCACATTTCTAAATATATTAAGTCTGGAGTTGTAAATTCTTGTGCTACACTCCCATTTGTCCAGTGATTGCAACTCATTCACCGAGTTGGAGTCACTTTCTTCCAGAGCCTCAAGCTCATTCATTGTGAATTCCAATTTGGTTAAACAGCGTTTTTTTTTTAAAATATACCAGCTCTTTAAACGTTTTTTTTTACCACTTGAAAGTCTATCCTACCTTTCACAGCGCTTTGGATACAAATTCTCAGTATTTCAAAATTCAGTAGAGATGTTCCGGTGCTAAAACGTATTCCAAGAGTTCAAGAGCCACTCTGACACATCCCGCTGGTCTGTTTTTTGAGCTCTGACAGTTTTTATTTTAACAACACGGTGTCATACCGGCATTGTAAATGCACATTAAAACACTACTTGGAACACTAGCCTAACTGACATTTTGATTTCATATTGTTCTCAATACTTTCATACTGTTCTACACAGCTCTGGGAAAATGAATTTTTCAGTGTTTCACCAACTCATTTTCCCGAAAAAACCCAACTCCTTTTGACGGCAAAAATAAATGTTAACAGTGTCACACTCGGTTCTCAGCTGTTTGAACAAGATTTCGCAGTGCCAAAATTGTGCTGTTCAGATATTCAGTCTATTGGAATATGTATTCCTAGTGTGTCAAGCACATTTCTAAATATTTCCCTAGTCTGGAGTTGTAAATTCTGAGTGCTACACTCCCATTTGTCCAGTGATTGCAACTCATTCACCGAGTTGGAGTCACTTTCTTCCAGAGCCTCAAGCTCATTCATTGTGAATTCCAGTTGGTTAAACAGCGTTTTTTACAAATTTACCAGCTCTTTAAACGTTTTTACCACTTGAAAGTCTATCCTACCTTTCACAGCGCTTTGGATACAAATTCTCAGTATTTCAAAATTCAGTACAGATGTTCCGGTGCTAAAACGTATTCCAAGAGTTCAAGAGCCACTCTGACACATCCCGCTGGTCTGTTTTTTGAGCTCTGAGAGTTTTTATTTTTTAACACTGGTGTCATACCGGCATTGTAAATGCACATTAAAACACTACTTGGAACACTAGCCTAACTGACATTGTGATTTCATATTGTTCTCAATACTTTCATACTGTTCTACAGCTCTGGGAAAAATGAATTTTTCAGTGTTTCACCAACTCATTTTCCCGAAAAACGCCAACTCCTTTTGACGGCAAAAAATAAATGTTAATAGTGTCACACACGGGTTCTCAGCTGTTTGAACAAGATTTTGCAGTGCCAAAATTGTGCTGTTCAGATATTCAGTCTATTGGAATATGTATTCCTAGTGTGTCAAGCACATTTCTAAATATTTCCCTAGTCTGGAGTTGTAAATTCTGAGTGCTACAGTCCCATTTGTCCCAGTGATTGCAACTCATTCACCGAGTTGGAGTCACTTTCTTCCAGAGCCTCAAGCTCATTCATTGTGAATTCCAATTTGGTTAAACAGCGTTTTTTACAAATATACCAGCTCTTTAAACGTTTTTACCACTTGAAAGTCTATCCTACCTTTCACAGCGCTTTGGATACAAATTCTCAGTATTTCAAAATTCAGTAGAGATGTTCCGGTGCTAAAACGTATTCCAAGAGTTCAAGAGCCACTCTGACACATCCCGCTGGTCTGTTTTTTTGAGCTCTGAGAGTTTTTTATTTTAACACTGGTGTCATACCGGCATTGTAAATGCACATTAAAACACTACTTGGAACACTAGCCCTAACTGACATTTTGATTTCATATTGTTCTCAATACTTTCATACTGTTCTACAGCTCTGGGAAAATGAATTTTTCAGTGTTTCACCAACTCATTTTCCCGAAAAAAGCCAACTCCCTTTGACGGCAAAAAAATAAATGTTAATAGTGTCACACTCGGTTCTCAGCTGTTTGAACAAGATTTTTGCAGTGCCAAAATTGTGCTGTTCAGATATTCAGTCTATTGGAATATGTATTCCTAGTGTGTCAAGCACATTTCTAAATATTTCCCTTGTCTGGAGTTGTAAATTCTGAGTGCTACACTCCCATTTGTCCAGTGATTGCAACTCATTCACCGAGTTGGAGTCACTTTCTTCCAGAGCCTCAAGCTCATTCATTGTGAATTCCAATTTGGTTAAACAGCGTTTTTTTTTTTAACAAATATACCAGCTCTTTAAACGTTTTTACCACTTGAAAGTCTATCCTACCTTTCACAGCGCTTTGGATACAAATTCTCAGTATTCAAAATTCAGTAGAGATGTTCCGGTGCTAAAACGTATTCCAAGAGTTCAAGAGCCACTCTGACACATCCCGCTGGTCTGTTTTTTGAGCTCTGACAGTTTTTATTTTAACACGGGTGTCATACCGGCATTGTAAATGCACATTAAAACACTACTTGGAACACTAGCCTAACTGACATTTTGATTTCATATTGTTCTCAATACTTTCATACTTTCATACTGTTCTACAGCTCTGGGAAAATGAATTTTTCAGTGTTTCACCAACTCATTTTCCCGAAAACGCCAACTCCTTTTGACGGCAAAAATAAATGTTAACAGTGTCACACTCGGTTCTCAGCTGTTTGAACAAGATTTCGCAGTGCCAAAATTGTGCTGTTCAGATATTCAGTCTATTGGAATATGTATTCCTAGTGTGTCAAGCACATTTCTAAATATTTCCCTAGTCTGGAGTTGTAAATTCTGAGTGCTACACTCCCATTTGTCCAGTGATTGCAACTCATTCACCGAGTTGGAGTCACTTTCTTCCAGAGCCTCAAGCTCATTCATTGTGAATTCCAATTTGGTTAAACAGCGTTTTTTACAAATATACCAGCTCTTTAAACGTTTTTACCACTTGAAAGTCTATCCTACCTTTCACAGCGCTTTGGATACAAATTCTCAGTATTTCAAAATTCAGTAGAGATGTTCCGGTGCTAAAACGTATTCCAAGAGTTCAAGAGCCACTCTGACACATCCCGCTGGTCTGTTTTTTGAGCTCTGAGAGTTTTTATTTTTTACTGGTGTCATACCGGCATTGTAAATGCACATGTAAAACACTACATTAAAAACACTACTTGGAACACTAGCCTAACTGACATTTTGATTTCATATTGTTCTCAATACTTTCATACTGTTCTACAGCTCTGGGAAAATGAATTTTTCAGTGTTTCACCAACTCATTTTCCCGAAAAAAAAATCAACTCCTTTTGACGGCAAAAAAAAATGTTAACAGTGTCACACTCGGTTCTCAGCTGTTTGAACAAGATTTCGCAGTGCCAAAATTGTGCTGTTCAGATATTCAGTCTATTGGAATATGTATTCCTAGTGTGTCAAGCACATTTTCTAAATATTTCCCTAGTCTGGAGTTGTAAATTCTGAGTGCTACACTCCCATTTGTCCAGTGATTGCAACTCATTCACCGAGTTGGAGTCACTTTCTTCCAGAGCCTCAAGCTCATTCATTGTGAATTCCAATTTGGTTAAACAGCGTTTTTTTTAAAATATACCAGCTCTTTAAACGTTTTTACCACTTGAAAGTCTATCCTACCTTTCACAGCGCTTTGGATACAAATTCTCAGTATTTCAAAATTCAGTAGAGATGTTTCCGGTGCTAAAACGTATTCCAAGAGTTCAAGAGCCACTCTGACACATCCCGCTGGTCTGTTTTTTGAGCTCTGAGAGTTTTTATTTTAACACTGGTGTCATACCGGCATTGTAAATGCACATTAAAACACTACTTGGAACACTAGCCTAACTGACATTGTGATTTCATATTGTTCTCAATACTTTCATACTGTTCTACAGCTCTGGGAAAATGAATTTTTCAGTGTTTCACCAACTCATTTTCCCGAAAACGCCAACTCCTTTTGACGGCAAAAATAAATGTTAATAGTGTCACACTCGGTTCTCAGCTGTTTGAACAAGATTTTGCAGTGCCAAAATTGTGCTGTTCAGATATTCAGTCTATTGGAATATGTATTCCTAGTGTGTCAAGCACATTTCTAAATATTTCCCTAGTCTGGAGTTGTAAATTCTGAGTGCTACACTCCCCCATTTGTCCAGTGATTGCAACTCATTCACCGAGTTGGAGTCACTTTCTTCCAGAGCCTCAAGCTCATTCATTGTGAATTCCAATTTGGTTAAACAGCGTTTTTTACAAATATACCAGCTCTTTAAACGTTTTTACCACTTGAAAGTCTATCCTACCTTTCACAGCGCTTTGGATACAAATTCTCAGTATTTCAAAATTCAGTAGAGATGTTCCGGTGCTAAAACGTATTCCAAGAGTTCAAGAGCCACTCTGACACATCCCGCTGGTCTGTTTTTTTTGAGCTGACAGTTTTTTTTATTTTAACACTGGTGTCATACCGGCATTGTAAATGCACATTAAAACACTACTTGGAACACTAGCCTAACTGACATTTTGATTTCATATTGTTCTCAATACTTTCATACTGTTCTACAGCTCTGGGAAAATGAATTTTTCAGTGTTTCACCAACTCATTTTCCCGAAAAAACGCCAACTCCTTTTTGACGGCAAAAAAAAAATGTTAATAGTGTCACACTCGGTTCTCAGCTGTTTGAACAAGATTTTTCAAGAGTGCCAAAATTGTGCTGTTCAGATATTCAGTCTATTGGAATATGTATTCCTAGTGTGTCAAGCACATTTCTAAATATTTCCCTAGTCTGGAGTTGTAAATTCTGAGTGCTACACTCCCATTTGTCCAGTGATTGCAACTCATTCACCGAGTTGGAGTCACTTTCTTCCAGAGCCTCAAGCTCATTCATTGTGAATTCCAATTTGGTTAAACAGCGTTTTTTTACAAATATACCAGCTCTTTAAACGTTTTTACCCACTTGAAAGTCTATCCTACCTTTCACAGCGCTTTGGATACAAATTCTCAGTATTTCAAAATTCAGTAGAGATGTTCCGGTGCTAAAAAAACGTATTCCAAGAGTTCAAGAGCCACTCTGACACATCCCGCTGGTCTGTTTTTTTTTTGAGCTCTGACAGTTTTTTTTTTTAACACGGGTGTCATACCGGCATTGTAAATGCACATTAAAACACTACTTGGAACACTAGCCTAACTGACATTTTGATTTCATATTGTTCTCAATACTTTCATACTGTTCTACAGCTCTGGGAAAATGAATTTTTCAGTGTTTCACCAACTCATTTTCCCGAAAAAAAAAAAAAAAACTCCTTTTGACGGACGGCAAAAATAAATGTTAACAGTGTCACACTCGGTTCTCAGCTGTTTGAACAAGATTTCGCAGTGCCAAAATTGTGCTGTTCAGATATTCAGTCTATTGGAATATGTATTCCTAGTGTGTCAAGCACATTTCTAAATATTTCCCTAGTCTGGAGTTGTAAATTCTGAGTGCTACACTCCCATTTGTCCAGTGATTGCAACTCATTCACCGAGTTGGAGTCACTTTCTTCCAGAGCCTCAAGCTCATTCATTGTGAATTCCAATTTGGTTAAACAGCGTTTTTTTTACAAATATACCAGCTCTTTAAACGTTTTTACCACTTGAAAGTCTATCCTACCCTTTTTCACAGCGCTTTGGATACAAATTCTCAGTATTTCAAAATTCAGTAGAGATGTTCCGGTGCTAAAACGTATTCCAAGAGTTCAAGAGCCACTCTGACACACATCCCGCTGGTCTGTTTTTTTGAGCTCTGAGAGTTTTTTTTTTAACACTGGTGTCATACCGGCATGTAAATGCACATTAAAACACTACTTGGAACACTAGCCTAACTGACATTGTGATTTCATATTGTTCTCAATACTTTCATACTGTTCTACAGCTCTGGGAAAATGAATTTTTCAGTGTTTCACACAACTCATTTTCCCGAAAAACGCCAACTCCTTTTGACGGCAAAAATAAATGTTAATAGTGTCACACTCGGTTCTCAGCTGTGTTTGAACAAGATTTTGCAGTGCCAAAATTGTGCTGTTCAGATATTCAGTCTATTGGAATATGTATTCCTAGTGTGTCAAGCACATTTCTAAATATTTCCCTAGTCTGGAGTTGTAAATTCTGAGTGCTACAGTCCCATTTGTCCAGTGATTGCAACTCATTCACCGAGTTGGAGTCACTTTCTTCCAGAGCCTCAAGCTCATTCATTGTGAATTCCAGTTTGGTTAAACAGCGTTTTTTTTACAAATATACCAGCTCTTTAAACGTTTTTACCACTTGAAAGTCTATCCTACCTTTCACAGCGCTTTGGATACAAATTCTCAGTATTTCAAAATTCAGTACAGATGTTCCGGTGCTAAAACGTATTCCAAGAGTTCAAGAGCCACTCTGACACATCCCGCTGGTCTGTTTTTTTGAGCTCTGAGAGTTTTTTTTTTTAACACTGGTGTCATACCGGCATTGTAAATGCACATTAAAACACTACTTGGAACACTAGCCTAACTGACATTGTGATTTCATATTGTTCTCAATACTTTCATACTGTTTACAGCTCTGGGAAAATGAATTTTTCAGTGTTTCACCAACTCATTTTCCCGAAAACGCCAACTCCTTTTGACGGCAAAAATAAATGTTAATAGTGTCACACTCGGTTCTCAGCTGTTTGAACAAGATTTTTTGCAGTGCCAAAATTGTGCTGTTCAGATATTCAGTCTATTGGAATATGTATTCCTAGTGTGTCAAGCACATTTCTAAATATTTCCCTAGTCTGGAGTTGTGTATAAATTCTGAGTGCTACACTCCCATTTGTCCAGTGATTGCAACTCATTCACCGAGTTTGAGTCACTTTCTTCCAGAGCCTCAAGCTCATTCATTGTGAATTCCAATTTGGTTTAAACAGCGTTTTTTTTTTTACAAATATACCAGCTCTTTAAACGTTTTTACCACTTGAAAGTCTATCCTACCTTTCACAGCGCTTTGGATACAAATTCTCAGTATTTCAAAATTCAGTAGAGATGTTCCGGTGCTAAAACGTATTCCAAGAGTTCAAGAGCCACTCTGACACATCCCGCTGTCTGTTTTTGAGCTCTGACAGTTTTTATTTTAACACTGGGTGTCATACCGGCATTGTAAATGCACATTAAAACACTACTTGGAACACTAGCCTAACTGACATTTTGATTTCATATTGTTCTCAATACTTTCATACTGTTCTACAGCTCTGGGAAAATGAATTTTTTCAGTGTTTCACCAACTCATTTTCCCGAAAAGCCAACTCCTTTTGACGGAAAAAATAAATGTTAACAGTGTCACACTCGGTTCTCAGCTGTTTGAACAAGATTTCGCAGTGCCAAAATTGTGCTGTTCAGATATTCAGTCTATTGGAATATGTATTCCTAGTGTGTCAAGCACATTTCTAAATATTTCCCTAGTCTGGAGTTGTAAATTCTGAGTGCTACACTCCCATTTGTCCAGTGATTGCAACTCATTCACCGAGTTGGAGTCACTTTCTTCCAGAGCCTCAAGCTCATTCATTGTGAATTCCAATTTGGTTAAACAGCGTTTTTTTTTAAATATACCAGCTCTTTAAACGTTTTTACCACTTGAAAGTCTATCCTACCTTTCACAGCGCTTTGGATACAAATTCTCAGTATTTCAAAATTCAGTAGAGATGTTCCGGTGCTAAAACGTATTCCAAGAGTTCAAGAGCCACTCTGACACATCCCGCTGGTCTGTTTTTTTGAGCTCTGAGAGTTTTTTATTTTAACACGGGTGTGTCATACCGGCATTGTAAATGCACATTAAAACACTACTTGGAACACTAGCCTAACTGACATTTTGATTTCATATTGTTCTCAATACTTTCATACTGTTCTACAGCTCTGGGAAAATGAATTTTTCAGTGTTTCACCAACTCATTTTCCCGAAAACGCCAACTCCTTTTGACGGCAAAAATAAATGTTAACAGTGTCACACTCGGTTCTCAGCTGTTTGAACAAGATTTCGCAGTGCCAAAATTGTGCTGTTCAGATATTCAGTCTATTGGAATATGTATTCCTAGTGTGTCAAGCACATTTCTAAATATTTCCCTAGTCTGGAGTTGTAAATTCTGAGTGCTACACTCCCATTTGTCCAGTGATTGCAACTCATTCACCGAGTTGGAGTCACTTTCTTCCAGAGCCTCAAGCTCATTCATTGTGAATTCCAGTTTGGTTAAACAGCGTTTTTTTTACAAATATACCAGCTCTTTAAACGTTTTACCACCACTTGAAAGTCTATCCTACCTTTCACAGCGCTTTGGATACAAATTCTCAGTATTTCAAAATTCAGTACAGATGTTCCGGTGCTAAAACGTATTCCAAGAGTTCAAGAGCCACTCTGACACATCCCGCTGGTCTGTTTTTTGAGCTCTGAGAGTTTTTATTTTAACACTGGTGTCATACCGGCATTGTAAATGCACATTAAAACACTACTTGGAACACTAGCCTAACTGACATTGTGATTTCATATTGTTCTCAATACTTTCATACTGTTCTACAGCTCTGGGAAAATGAATTTTTCAGTGTTTCACCAACTCATTTTCCCCCGAAAAAACGCCAACTCCTTTTGACGGCAAAAATAAATGTTAACAGTGTCACACTCGGTTCTCAGCTGTTTGAACAAGATTTTGCAGTGCCAAAATTGTGCTGTTCAGATATTCAGTCTATTGGAATATGTATTCCTAGTGTGTCAAGCACATTTCTAAATATTTCCCTAGTCTGGAGTTGTAAATTCTGAGTGCTACAGTCCCATTTGTCCAGTGATTGCAACTCATTCACCGAGTTTGAGTCACTTTCTTCCAGAGCCTCAAGCTCATTCATTGTGAATTCCAATTTGGTTAAACAGCGTTTTTTACAAATATACCAGCTCTTTAAACGTTTTTTTTTACCACTTGAAAGTCTATCCTACCTTTCACAGCGCTTTGGATACAAATTCTCAGTATTTCAAAATTCAGTAGAGATGTTCCGGTGCTAAAACGTATTCCAAGAGTTCAAGAGCCACTCTGACACATCCCGCTGGTCTGTTTTTTTTTGAGCTCTGAGAGTTTTTATTTTAACACTGGTGTCATACCGGCATTGTAAATGCACATTAAAAACACTACTTGGAACACTAGCCTAACTGACATTGTGATTTCATATTGTTCTCAATACTTTCATACTGTTCTACAGCTCTGGGAAAATGAATTTTTCAGTGTTTCACCAACTCATTTTCCCGAAAAAAAAAGCCAACTCCTTTTGACGGAAAAATAAATGTTAACAGTGTCACACTCGGTTCTCAGCTGTTTGAACAAGATTTCGCAGTGCCAAAATTGTGCTGTTCAGATATTCAGTCTATTGGAATATGTATTCCTAGTGTGTCAAGCACATTTCTAAATATTTCCCTAGTCTGGAGTTGTAAATTCTGAGTGCTACACTCCCATTTGTCCAGTGATTGCAACTCATTCACCGAGTTGGAGTCACTTTCTTCCAGAGCCTCAAGCTCATTCATTGTGAATTCCAATTTGGTTAAACAGCGTTTTTTACAAATATACCAGCTCTTTAAACGTTTTTACCACTTGAAAGTCTATCCTACCTTTCACAGCGCTTTGGATACAAATTCTCAGTATTTCAAAATTCAGTAGAGATGTTCCGGTGCTAAAACGTATTCCAAGAGTTCAAGAGCCACTCTGACACATCCCGCTGGTCTGTTTTTTGAGCTCTGAGAGTTTTTATTTTAACACTGGTGTCATACCGGCATTGTAAATGCACATTAAAACACTACTTGGAACACTAGCCTAACTGACATTGTGATTTCATATTGTTCTCAATACTTTCATACTGTTCTACAGCTCTGGGAAAATGAATTTTTCAGTGTTTCACCAACTCATTTTCCCGAAAAAAAGCCAACTCCTTTTGACGGCAAAAATAAATGTTAATAGTGTCACACTCGGTTCTCAGCTGTTTGAACAAGATTTCGCAGTGCCAAAATTGTGCTGTTCAGATATTCAGTCTATTGGAATATGTATTCCTAGTGTGTCAAGCACATTTCTAAATATTTCCCTAGTCTGGAGTTGTAAATTCTGAGTGCTACACTCCCATTTGTCCAGTGATTGTCCAGTCATTCACAGCTCATGCATTTCTGAATACCCAATGTCACTACACCGTGACCCTAACCCTGTCCCTAACCCTCTAATCCTAACCCTAAACCTAGTCCTAACCTGAGCCTGAACCTAGCTAGCCGAACCCTTATCCTAATGGTAGTAGCCTATGTTCCCCAATTCTCTAACACTACGTAACAACAGAAGTAAAGATCACATCATCACTCCTAGCAGGTCCCTGGCCCAATCATTATCACCTGGGATCACTAGGGCCTCCCTAGGTGGCCTCTACCCCTTGGTGACGTCATCACTGCACTTAATGACCTAACCAACTTTCTTTCAAAAACGCCACACTCTGGGATTTTTTCAGTGTTTCCCTGAATTATGAATGTAACCAGTGTCAAACTCGGTTCTATGTTGTTTGAACACGATTTCCAGTGCCAAAACAATGCGCTGTTCAGATATTCAGTCTATTGGAATATGTATTTTTGTCAAGACATTTCTAAATGTTTCCCTAGTCTGGAGTTTCTAAATTCTGATATTACACTAGGTTTGTCATTGTTGAATCATTCACCGAGTTTGAGTCACTTTCTTCCAGAGCCTCAAGCTCATTCATTGTGAATTCCAATTTGGTTAAACAGCGTTTTTTACAAATATACCAGCTCTTTAAACGTTTTTACCACTTGAAAGTCTATCCTACCTTTCACAGCGCTTTGGATACAAATTCTCAGTATTTCAAAATTCAGTAGAGATGTTCCGGTGCTAAAACGTATTCCAAGAGTTCAAGAGCCACTCTGACACATCCCGCTGGTCTGTTTTTTGAGCTCTGACAGTTTTTTTTTAACACTGGTGTCATACCGGCATTGTAAATGCACATTAAAACACTACTTGGAACACTAGCCTAACTGACATTTTGATTTCATATTGTTCTCAATACTTTCATACTGTTCTACAGCTCTGGGAAAATGAATTTTTCAGTGTTTCACCAACTCATTTTCCCGAAAACGCCAACTCCTTTTGACGGCAAAAATAAATGTTAACAGTGTCACACTCGGT
>JAJQQW010000067.1:0-74194 GCA_025583905.1 Ia io | reverse complement strand
GTCACAATTCTGTTGTATTCACTATTATTTGCTCTGCATTACTACTTCTTTCTTGCACTGACCTATAATAGGCCTTCTGCTCTTCTTCACCACATGTACAAAGAACATTATACAACCTTCTCTGAACTGGGCAAGCTATATACACTTGTCTCTCACCTGCTTTACAGTATATTTCTAATTTGTAGTGAATTCTTGTGGTAATAAAGCTGCTTAAATGTGCTGTTTGCTCTACTCTAGGATGGCCCACATTGTAGGAAACACTTTCCTTACTATATCCTAACATTGTGATGTACTTTCCCTTCACTCTCTAGCTATTCTCTTCAATTCACTGCTATTTCGCCTTTATTCCGCGTCTTGCTTACAATGTCTTACAACTGGCTTTCTGTTGCAGTTACCCGACTTACCTACATCGTAGAAACACCTTTCTACACTGCTGTCTGAAGTGGAAGTGGAAAAGCAATATACACTTGTATCCCAAGTATCTTTTACAGTTTAATGCTACTTCTTGGTGAATTATAGTGGTTTTAAAGAACGGTTTAATGTGCACTTGCTGTATTTCAAGGATGTGCAGTGTCTAACATACTTTCTATACTGTAGACTTACATTTTGATGTCTTTCCCACGTGTTCTCTCACAATTCTGTTATATTCACTATTATTGGCTCTGGTTTACCACTGGTTTCTTGCAGCGTCGTATATTTGGCCTATTGCTCTACTTATGGACTTCCCCACATGTACAACCAGCTTTGTACATGCTTCTGTTAACTGGAGAAGTTACATACACTTGTCTGTCAACTGTTTTACTGTTTAATGCTACATTTCACTGAATTCCAGTGGTTTCAAAGACTGGTTCAGTGTGCACGTTGCTCTATTTAAAGGGTTTTCAGCAGTGTACAAACACCTTTCTATACTGTAGACTTATATTTTGTTTTTTCCACTTGTATTGTCACAATTCTGTTGTATTCACTATTATTTGCTCTGCATTACTACTTCTTTCTTGCACTGACCTATAATAGGCCTTCTGCTCTTCTTCACCACATGTACAAAGAACATTATACAACCTTCTCTGAACTGGGCAAGCTATATACACTTGTCTCTCACCTGCTTTACAGTATATTTCTAATTTGTAGTGAATTCTTGTGGTAAAAAGCTGCTTAAATGTGCTGTTTGCTCTACTCTAGGATGGCCCACATTGTAGGAAACACTTTCCTTACTATATCCTAACATTGTGATGTACTTTCCCTTCACTCTCTAGCTATTCTCTTCAATTCACTGCTATTTCGCCTTTATTCCGCGTCTTGCTTACAATGTCTTACAACTGGCTTTCTGTTGCAGTTACCCGACTTACCTACATCGTAGAAACACCTTTCTACACTGCTGTCTGAAGTGGAAAAGCAATATACACTTGTATCCCAAGTATCTTTTACAGTTTAATGCTACTTCTTGGTGAATTATAGTGGTTTTAAAGAACGGTTTAATGTGCACTTGCTGTATTTCAAGGATGTGCAGTGTCTAACATACTTTCTATACTGTAGACTTACATTTTGATGTCTTTCCCACGTGTTCTCTCACAATTCTGTTATATTCACTATTATTGGCTCTGGTTTACCACTGGTTTCTTGCAGCGTCGTATATTTGGCCTATTGCTCTACTTATGGACTTCCCCACATGTACAACCAGCTTTGTACATGCTTCTGTTAACTGGAGAAGTTACATACACTTGTCTGTCAACTGTTTTACTGTTTAATGCTACATTTCACTGAATTCCAGTGGTTTCAAAGACTGGTTCAGTGTGCACGTTGCTCTATTTAAAGGGTTTTCAGCAGTGTACAAACACCTTTCTATACTGTAGACTTATATATTTTGTTTTTTTTTTTTTTTGTATTGTCACAATTCTGTTGTATTCACTATTATTTGCTCTGCATTACTACTTTACTTCTTGCACTGACCTATAATAGGCCTTCTGCTTCTTCTTCTTCACCACATGTACAAAGAACATTATACAACACTTCTCTGAACTGGGGAAGCTATATACACTTGTCTCTCACCTGCTTTACAGTATATTTCTACTTTGTAGTGAATTCTTGTGGTAATAAAGCTGCTTAAAAAGTGCTGTTTGCTGTGCTACTCTCTACTCTAGGATGGCCCACATTGTAGGAAACACTTTCCTTACTATATCCTAACATTGTGATGTACTTTCCCTTCACTCTCTAGCTATTCTCTTCAATTCACTGCTATTTCGCCTTTATTCCGCGTCTTGCTTACAATGTCTTACAACTGGCTTTCTGTTGCAGTTACCCGACTTACCTACATCGTAGAAACACCTTTCTACACTGCTGTCTGAAGTGGAAAAGCAATATACACTTGTATCCCAAGTATCTTTTACAGTTTAATGCTACTTCTTGGTGAATTATAGTGGTTTTAAAGAACGGTTTAATGTGCACTTGCTGTATTTCAAGGATGTGCAGTGTGTCTAACATACTTTCTATACTGTAGACTTACATTTTGATGTCTTTCCCACGTGTTCTCTCACAATTCTGTTATATTCACTATTATTGGCTCTGGTTTACCACTGGTTTCTTGCAGCGTCGTATATTTGGCCTATTGCTCTACTTATGGACTTCCCCACATGTACAACCAGCTTTGTACATGCTTCTGTTAACTGGAGAAGTTACATACACTTGTCTGTCAACTGTTTTACTGTTTAATGCTACATTTCACTGAATTCCAGTGGTTTCAAAGACTGGTTCAGTGTGCACGTTGCTCTATTTAAAGGGTTTTCAGCAGTGTACAAACACCTTTCTATACTGTAGACTTATATTTTGTTTTTTTTTTTTTGTATTGTCACAATTCTGTTCTATTCACTATTATTTGCTCTGCATTACTACTTCTTTCTTGCACTGACCTATAATAGGCCTTCTGCTCTTCTTCACCACATGTACAAAGAACATTATACAACCTTCTCTGAACTGGGCAAGCTATATACACTTGTCTCTCACCTGCTTTACAGTATATTGCTACTTTGTAGTGAATTCTAGTGGTAATAAAGCTGCTTAAATGTGCTGTTTGCTCTACTCTAGGATGGCCCACATTGTAGGAAACACTTTCCTTACTATATCCTAACATTGTGATGTACTTTCCCTTCACTCTCTAGCTATTCTCTTCAATTCACTGCTATTTCGCCTTTATTCCGCGTCTTGCTTACAATGTCTTACAACTGGCTTTCTGTTGCAGTTACCCGACTTACCTACATCGTAGAAACACCTTTCTACACTGCTGTCTGAAGTGGAAAAGCAATATACACTTGTATCCCAAGTATCTTTTACAGTTTAATGCTACTTCTTGGTGAATTATAGTGGTTTTAAAGAACGGTTTAATGTGCACTTGCTGTATTTCAAGGATGTGCAGTGTCTAACATACTTTCTATACTGTAGACTTACATTTTGATGTCTTTCCCACGTGTTCTCTCACAATTCTGTTATATTCACTATTATTGGCTCTGGTTTACCACTGGTTTCTTGCAGCGTCGTATATTTGGCCTATTGCTCTACTTATGGACTTCCCCACATGTACAACCAGCTTTGTACATGCTTCTGTTAACTGGAGACTGGAGAAGTTACACACACTTGTCTCTGTCAACTGTTTTACTGTTTAATGCTACATTTCACTGAATTCCAGTGGTTTCAAAGACTGGTTCAGTGTGCACGTTGCTCTATTTAAAGGGTTTTCAGCAGTGTACAAACACCTTTCTATACTGTAGACTTATATTTTGTTTTTTCCACTTGTATTGTCACAATTCTGTTGTATTCACTATTATTTGCTCTGCATTACTACTTCTTTCTTGCACTGACCTATAATAGGCCTTCTGCTCTTCTTCACCACATGTACAAAGAACATTATACAACCTTCTCTGAACTGGGCAAGCTATATACACTTGTCTCTCACCTGCTTTACAGTATATTTCTACTTTGTAGTGAATTCTAGTGGTAATAAAGCTGCTTAAATGTGCTGTTTGCTCTACTCTAGGATGGCCCACATTGTAGGAAACACTTTCCTTACTATATCCTAACATTGTGATGTACTTTCCCTTTGTGATCTCTTCAGCTATTCTAGCTATTCTCTTCAACTGCTATTTCGCCTTTCGCCTTTATTCCGCGTCTTGCTTACAATGTCTTACAACTGGCTTTCTGTTGCAGTTACCCGACTTACCTACATCGTAGAAACACCTTTCTACACTGCTGTCTGAAGTGGAAAAGCAATATACACTTGTATCCCAAGTATCTTTTACAGTTTAATGCTACTTTTTGGTGAATTATAGTGGTTTTAAAGAACGGTTTAATGTGCACTTGCTGTATTTCAAGGATGTGCAGTGTCTAACATACTTTCTATACTGTAGACTTACATTTTGATGTCTTTCCCACGTGTTCTCTCACAATTCTGTTATATTCACTATTATTGGCTCTGGTTTACCACTGGTTTCTTGCAGCGTCGTATATTTGGCCCATTGCTCTACTTATGGACTTCCCCACATGTACAACCAGCTTTGTACACATGCTTCTGTTAACTGGAGAAGTTACATACACTTGTCTGTCAACTGTTTTTACTGTTTAATGCTACATTTCACTGAATTCCAGTGGTTTCAAAGACTGTTCAGTGTGCACGTTGCTCTATTTAAAGGGTTTTCAGCAGTGTACAAACACCTTTCTATACTGTAGACTTATATTTTGTTTTTTTTTTTTTTTGTATTGTCACAATTCTGTTGTATTCACTATTATTTGCTCTGCATTACTACTTCTTTCTTGCACTGACCTATACCTATAATTCTGCTCTTCTTCACCACACACATGTACAAAGAACATTATACAACCTTCTCTGAACTGGGGAAGCTATATACACTTGTCTCTCACCTGCTTTACAGTATATTTCTACTTTTTGTAGTGAATTCTTGTGGTAATAAAGCTGCTTAAATGTGCTGTTTGCTCTACTCTAGGATGGCCCACATTGTAGGAAACACTTTTCTTACTATATCCTAACATTGTGATGTACTTTCCCTTCACTCTCTAGCTATTCTCTTCAATTCACTTCTATTTTTCTCTTTATTCCTCTGCTCTTTTCATTTACAATGTCTTACAACTGGCTTTCTGTCTTGCTTACAATGTTACCTTTCTGTTGCAGTTACGACTTACCTACATCGTAGAAACACCTTTCTACACTGCTGTCTGAAGTGGAAAAGCAATATACACTTGTATCCCAAGTATCTTTTACAGTTTAATGCTACTTCTTGGTGAATTATAGTGGTTTTAAAGAACGGTTTAATGTGCACTTGCTGTATTTCAAGGATGTGCAGTGTCTAACATACTTTCTATACTGTAGACTTACATTTTGATGTCTTTCCCACGTGTTCTCTCACAATTCTGTTATATTCACTATTATTGGCTCTGGTTTACCACTGGTTTCTTGCAGCGTCGTATATTTGGCCTATTGCTCTACTTATGGACTTTTGCACATGTACAAACAGCTTTGTACATGCTTGCTGTGTAACTGGAGAAGTTACATACACTTGTCTGTCAACTGTTTTACTGTTTAATGCTACATTTCACTGAATTCCAGTGGTTTCAAAGACTGGTTCAAAGTGCACGTTGCTCTATTTAAAGGGTTTTTTCAGCAGTGTTTACAAAGTGTAAACACCTTTCTATACTGTAGACTTATATTTTGTTTTTTCCACTTGTATTGTCACAATTCTGTTGTATTCACTATTATTTGCTCTGCATTACTACTTCTTTCTTGCACTGACCTATAATAGGCCTTCTGCTCTTCTTCACCACATGTACAAAGAACATTATACAACCTTCTCTGAACTGGGGGAGCTATATACACTTGTCTCTCACCTGCTTTACAGTATATTACTACTATGTAGTGTAGTGAATTCTTGTGGTAAAAAGCTGCTTAAATGTGCTGTTTGCTCTACTCTAGGATGGCCCACATTGTAGGAAACACTTTCCTTACTATATCCTAACATTGTGATGTACTTTCCCTTCACTCTCTAGCTATTCTCTTCAATTCACTGCTATTTCGCCTTTATTTCCTCGTCTTGCTTACAATGTCTTACAACTGGCTTTCTTTCTGTTGCAGTTACCCGACTTACCTACATCGTAGAAACACCTTTCTACACTGCTGTCTGAAGTGGAAAAAAGCATATACACTTGTATCCCAAGTATCTTTTACAGTTTAATGCTACTTCTTGGTGAATTATAGTGGTTTTAAAGAACGGTTTAATGTGCACTTGCTGTATTTCAAGGATGTGCAGTGTCTAACATACTTTCTATACTGTAGACTTACATTTTGATGTCTTTCCCACGTGTTCTCTCACAATTCTGTTATATTCACTATTATTGGCTCTGGTTTACCACTGGTTTCTTGCAGCGTCGTATATTTGGCCTATTGCTCTACTTATGGACTTCCCCACATGTACAACCAGCTTTGTACATGCTTCTGTTAACTGGAGAAGTTACATACACTTGTCTGTCAACTGTTTTACTGTTTAATGCTACATTTCACTGAATTCCAGTGGTTTCAAAGACTGGTTCAGTGTGCACGTTGCTCTATTTAAAGGGTTTTCAGCAGTGTACAAACACCTTTCTATACTGTAGACTTATATTTTGTTTTTTCCACTTGTATTGTCACAATTCTGTTGTATTCACTATTATTTGCTCTGCATTACTACTTCTTTCTTGCACTGACCTATAATAGGCCTTCTGCTCTTCTTCACCACATGTACAAAGAACATTATACAACCTTCTCTGAACTGGGGAAGCTATATACACTTGTCTCTCACCTGCTTTACAGTATATTTCTACTTTGTAGTGAATTCTTGTGGTAATAAAGCTGCTTAAATGTGCTGTTTGCTCTACTCTAGGATGGCCCACATTGTAGGAAACACTTTCCTTACTATATCCTAACATTGTGATGTACTTTCCCTTCACTCTCTAGCTATTCTCTTCAATTCACTGCTATTTCGCCTTTATTCCTCGTCTTGCTTACAATGTCTTACAACTGGCTTTCTGTTGCAGTTACCCGACTTACCTACATCGTAGAAACACCTTTCTACACTGCTGTCTGAAGTGGAAAAGCAATATACACTTGTATCCCAAGTATCTTTTACAGTTTAATGCTACTTCTTGGTGAATTATAGTGGTTTTAAAGAACGGTTTAATGTGCACTTGCTGTATTTCAAGGATGTGCAGTGTCTAACATACTTTCTATACTGTAGACTTACATTTTGATGTCTTTCCCACGTGTTCTCTCACAATTCTGTTATATTCACTATTATTGGCTCTGGTTTACCACTGGTTTCTTCCAGCGTCGTATATTTGGGCCTTTGCTCTACTTATGGACTTCCCCACATGTACAAACCAGCTTTGTACATGCTTCTGTTAACTGGAGAAGTTACATACACTTGTCTGTCAACTGTTTTACTGTTTAATGCTACATTTCACTGAATTCCAGTGGTTTCAAAGACTGGTTCAGTGTGCACGTTGCTCTATTTAAAGGGTTTTCAGCAGTGTACAAACACCTTTCTATACTGTAGACTTATATTTTGTTTTTTCCACTTGTATTGTCACAATTCTGTTGTATTCACTATTATTTGCTCTGCATTACTACTTCTTTCTTGCACTGACCTATAATAGGCCTTCTGCTCTTCTTCACCACACATGTACAAAGAACATTATACAACCTTCTCTGAACTGGGGAAGCTATATACACTTGTCTCTCACCTGCTTTACAGTATATTTCTACTTTGTAGTGAATTCTTGTGGTAATAAAGCTGCTTAAATGTGCTGTTTGCTCTACTCTAGGATGGCCCACATTGTAGGAAACACTTTCCTTACTATATCCTAACATTGTGATGTACTTTCCCTTCACTCTCTAGCTATTCTCTTCAATTCACTGCTATTTCGCCTTTATTCCGCGTCTTGCTTACAATGTCTTACAACTGGCTTTCTGTTGCAGTTACCCGACTTACCTACATCGTAGAAACACCTTTCTACACTGCTGTCTGAAGTGGAAAAGCAATATACACTTGTATCCCAAGTATCTTTTACAGTTTAATGCTACTTCTTGGTGAATTATAGTGGTTTTAAAGAACGGTTTAATGTGCACTTGCTGTATTTTCAAGGATGTGCAGTGTCTAACATACTTTCTATACTGTAGACTTACATTTTGATGTCTTTCCCACGTGTTCTCTCACAATTCTGTTATATTCACTATTATTGGCTCTGGTTTACCACTGGTTTCTTGCAGCGTCCTATATTTGGGCCTTTTGCTCTACTTATGGACTTCCCCACATGTACAAACAGCTTTGTACATGCTTCTGTTAACTGGAGAAGTTACATACACTTGTCTGTCAACTGTTTTACTGTTTAATGCTACATTTCACTGAATTCCAGTGGTTTCAAAGACTGGTTCAGTGTGCACGTTGCTCTATTTAAAGGGTTTTCAGCAGTGTACAAACACCTTTCTATACTGTAGACTTATATTTTGTTTTTTCCACTTGTATTGTCACAATTCTGTTGTATTCACTATTATTTGCTCTGCATTACTACTTCTTTCTTGCACTGACCTATAATAGGCCTTCTGCTCTTCTTCACCACATGTACAAAGAACATTATACAACCTTCTCTGAACTGGGGAAGCTATATACACTTGTCTCTCACCTGCTTTACAGTATATTGCTACTTTGTAGTGAATTCTAGTGGTAATAAAGCTGCTTAAATGTGCTGTTTGCTCTACTCTAGGATGGCCCACATTGTAGGAAACACTTTCCTTACTATATCCTAACATTGTGATGTACTTTCCCTTCACTCTCTAGCTATTCTCTTCAATTCACTGCTATTTCGCCTTTATTCCTCGTCTTGCTTACAATGTCTTACAACTGGCTTTCTGTTGCAGTTACCCGACTTACCTACATCGTAGAAACACCTTTCTACACTGCTGTCTGAAGTGGAAAAGAAATATACTCTTGTATCCCAAGTATCTTTTACAGTTTAATGCTACTTTTGGTGAAATATAGTGGTTTTAAAGAGACGGTTTTAATGTGCACTTGCTGTATTTCAAGGATTTGCAGTGTCTAACATACTTTCTATATACTGTAGACTTACATTTTGATGTCTTTCCACGTGTTCTCTCTCACAATTCTGTTATATTCACTATTATTGGCTTCTGATTTACTACTGGTTTCTTGCAGTGTCCTATATTTGGGCCTTTGCTCTACTTATGGACTTCCCCACATGTACAAACAGCTTTGTACATGCTTCTGTTAACTGGAGAAGCTACATACACTTGTCTGTCAACTGTTTTACTGTTTAATGCTACATTTCAATGAATTCCAGTGGTGTCAAAGACTGGTTCAATGTGCACGTTGCTCTATTTAAAGGGTTTTTCTGCAGTGTGCAAACGTCTTTCTATACTGTAGACTTATATTTGTTGTTTTTTTTTTCCACTTGTATTGTCACAATTTTGTTCTATTCACTATTATTTGCTCTGCATTACGACTTCTTTCTTGCAGTGACCTATAATTTGCCTTCTGCTCTACTTAGGAGACTTCACCACATGTACAAAGAACATTTTAAAATCTTCTCTCTCTGAACTTGGGAAGCTTAATACACTTGTCTCTCACCTTTTTACAGTTGATTGCTACTTTGTTGTGAATTCTATTGGTACTAAAGCTGCTTAAATGTGCTATTTGCTCTATTCTAGGATTTCCCACATTGTATGAAACACTATCCTTACTATATCCCTAACATTGTGAAGTACATTCCCTTGACTCTCTAGCTATTCTCTTCAATTCACTGTTATTTCGCCTTTATTCCTCTTCTTGCTTACAATGTCTTACAACTGGCTTTCTGTTGCAGTTACCGGACTTACCTACATCGTAGAAGCACCTTTCTATACTGCTCTCTGAAGTGGAGAAGAAATATACTCTTGTTTCCCAAGTATCTTTTACAGTTTAATGCTACTTTTCTGTGAATTATAGTGGTTTTAAAGACCGGTTAAATGTGCACTTGCTGTATTTCAAGGATTTCTGCAGTGTCTAACATACTTTCTATACTGTAGACTTACATTTTGATGTCTTTCCCACGTATTCTCTCACAATTCTGTTATATTCATTATTATTGGCTCTGATTTGCTTCTGGTTTCTTGCAGTGTCCTATAATTGGGCCTTTGTTCTACTTATGGACTTCCCCACATGTACAAACAGCTTTGTTCATGCTTCTGTTAACTGGAGAAGCTACATACACTTGTCTGTCAACTGTTTTACTGTTTAATGCTACATTTCAGTGAATTCCAGTGGTGTCAAAGACTGTTTCAATGTTCACTTTGCTCTATTTAAACGGTTTTCTGCAGTGTACAACATCCTTTGTATACTGTAAACTTATATTTTTATGTCTTTTCCACTTGTATTCTCACAATTCTGTTCTATTCAGTATTATTTGCTCTTTATTACTACTAGTTTCTTGAAATGTCCTATAATTGGCCTTCTTCTCTACTTATGAAACATCACCACATGTATAAACAACGTTATTCACTCCTCTCTGAATTTGAGAAGCTATATACAATTGTCTACTACCTGTTTCACCATTTTACAGTGTGTTGCTACTTTGTATTGATTTCTAGTGGTACTAAAGCTGCTTAAATATGCTGTTTGATCTATTCTAGGATTTCTAGTGAAGCGAACAGAATTGTGATAGAACAAGTGGAAAAGACATCAAAATGTAATATACAGTATAGAAGGGTTTTGTACCATCCAGATATCCTTGAAATAGAGGAAGTGAACATTAAATCAGTCTTTGAAACCACTGGAATTCACTGAAATGTAGCATTAAACAGTAAAACAGTTGACTGACAAGTGTATATAGCGTCTCCAGTTAACAGAAGCATATAGAAAGTTGTTTGTACATGTGGTGAAGTCCCATAAGTAGAGCAAAAGGCCAATTATACGACACTGCAAGAAACCAGTATTAAATCAGAGCAAATAATAATTATAACAGAATTGTGAGAGAACACGTGGGAAAGACATCAAAATGTAAGTCTGCAGTATAGAAAGTATGTTAGACACTGCAAATCCTTGAAATACAGAAATGGCACATTATACCGGTCTTTAAAACCACTATATTTCATAAAAATGTAGCATTAAACTGTAAAACATACTTCGGAGACAAGTGTATATTGCTTCTCCACTTCAGAGAGCAGTGTAGAAAGGTGTTTGTACAATGTAGGTAAGCCGTGTAATTGCTGCAGAAAGCTAATTGTTAGATATTGTAAAAAGACTAGGAACTAAAGGCAAAATAGCAGTGAATTGAACAGAATAGCTAGAGAATAAAGGGAAAATACATCACAATTTTAGGATATAGTAATGAAAGTGTTTCATACAATGCAGGAAATCCTAGAATATAGCATATAGAACATTTAAGCAGCTTTAGTACCACTAGAATACACTACAAAGTAGCTATAAACTGTAAAACAGGTGATAGACAAGTGTATATAGCTTCGCAAGTTCAGAGAAGAGTGTATAACGTTTGTAAATGTGGGGAAGTCCCATAAGTAGAGCAAAGGCCCAATCATAAGGACACTGCAAGAAACCAGTAGTAAATCAGAGCCAATAATAATGAATATAACAGAATTGTGAGAGAAGACGTTGGAAAGTCATCAAAATGTAAGTCTACAATACAGAAAGTATGTTAGACACTGCAGAAATCCTTGAAATACAGCCAGTGCACATTAAACCGGTCTTTAAAACCACTATAATTCACCGAAAAGTAGCATTAAACTTTAAAACAGTTGAGGGACAAGTGTATATAGCTTCTAAAGTTCACAGAAGAGTGTATAGAGTTTTTTGACATATGGTGAAGCCCTAGAAGTAGAGCAGAAGGCCAATTATAGGACATTGCAAGAAAACAGTGGTAATTCACAGCAAATAATAATGAATGTAACAGAATTTTGATAGAACAAGTGGAAAAGACATCAAAATGTATGTCTGTAATCAGGAAAGGATGTTGTATACTGCAGAAATACTGGAAATAGAGCAAGTGCCCATGAAGCCAGTCTTTCAAACGACTAGAAGTTACTGAAAAGTAGCATTAAACTATAAAATAGTTGAGAGACAAGTTTATATAGCTTCTCTAGTTCACAGAGGAGTGTATAAAGTTGTTTGTACATGTGGGGAAGTACCATGATTAGAGCAGAAGGCCAATTATAGGACACTGCAAGGAACCACTAGTAATTCAAAGCAAATAATATTGAATAGAACAGAATTGTGAGAACACAAGTGGAAAAGACAATAAAATATAAGTCTATAGTATTGAAAGGTCTTTGTACACTGCAGAAATTCTTGAAATAGAGCAAGTGCACATAAAACCAGTCTTTGAAAGCAATAGAATTCACTGAAAGTAGCATTCAACTGTACAACAGTTGAGATAAAAGTGTATATAGCTTCTCACGTTCAGAGAAGAGTGGACAAAGTCGTTTGTACATGTGGGGAAGTCCCAAAAGTACAGGAGAAGGCCAATTATAGGACACTGCAAGGAACCACTAGTAATTCAGAGCAAATAGTAGTGAATAGTTACATCTAGAAAATTAATGCTTTAGAATATTAATTGTAAGGCTAAAATCATGACACCCATGAACAACACACATGGTTTCAAAAGAAGCCAGGGTAAAAATCATTTGGGCAAAAAATCAAATAGGATCCCAAGTCAAATTTATAGAAAATATTCCTTTATTAACTTTTGTTTGAGAATATGTTTGTATATTTTCAGAAAACAATTCCAGACCATGTGGATTCCAGCAACAGAGAGGAATCGACAGGACTACTCCAGCCATGAAGACAGAAGAGAAGCAGTCCAGAGATGGAAGACGCTGATGTGGCCTTCCCATACTACCAGTTAGCAGCTGTGCATTACTGCAGGTTGCCCAGGACCAAACCAGAGAGAGTCGGACCTGCATTACCACCATTTGTCCACCATCCAGAACTGTAATGTCAGTGCTGACATGTACACATAAGGAACTGTTGGACATTGAAATTGGGTCTCAAAAGAACTGTTGGCCCAGAAGGAAACTCACTACAGACTGATTCATTTGCCTGTCACCATAAACATTATTGCTTGTCTCATTTCAGTTCTTATAAGTGTATTTCTAATAGCACATGATCTCACTCATCTAGGGTAAATAATGAACAACATAGACTGATGAACAAGAACAGACCCAGAAAGAAGGAGGCATGGATCAAACTGTCGGGCCTCAGAGGGAGGGTAAGGAAGGGTGGGGGTAAGGGGGAGAGATCAACCAAAGGACTTGTGTGCAAGCATATGAGCCTAACCAGCGGTTAAGGACAACAGGGGGGTGGGGCATGTGTGGGGAGGGGTGTGGGATGGGAATGGGGGGATGAGGACAAATATGTGATACCTTAATCAATAAAGAAATTTAAAAAAAATACAGCATTAATTTCTAGTGAAAATAAAGAAAAATAAATAGTGAATGGAACAAAATTGTGATAGAACAAGTGGGAAAGACATCAAAATGTAAGTCTATAGTCTAGAAAGGATGTTGTACACTGCAGAAATCCTTGAAATAGAGCAAGTGCGCATTTAATCCAATCGTTGAAAGCAATAGAATTCACTACAAACTAGCATTAAACTGTACAACAGTTGAGAGACAAGTGTATATAGGTTCTCAAGTTCAGAGAAGAGTGCACAAAGTTGTTTGTGTATGTGGAAAGGTCCCATGATTAGAGCAGAAGGCCAATTATGGGACACTGCAAGGAACCACTAGTAATTCAGAGCAAATAATAGTGAAAAGAACAAAATTGTGATAGAACAAGTGGAATAGACATTAAAATGCAAGTCTATAGTCTGGAAAGGTCTTGTCACAATGCAGAAATCCATAAAATAGAGCAAGTGCACATGAAGCCAGTCTTTGAAACCACTAGAATTCACGGAAAAGTAGCATTAACTGTAAAACAGTTGAGAAACAAGTGTATATAGCTTCTCTAGTTCACAGAGGAGTGCATAAAGTTGTTTGTACATGTGGTGAAGTCCCAAAAGTACAGCAGAACGCCAATTATAGGACACTGCAAGGAACCACTAGTAATTCAGAGCAAATAACAATGAATAAAACAAAATTGTGATAGAACAAGTGGAAAAGACATCAAAATGTAAGTCTGTAGTACAGGAAGATCGTTGTACACTGCAGAAAACCCTTTAAATAGAGCAAAGTGCACATTAAACCAGACTTTGAAACAACTAGAATTCACTGAAAGGTAGCATTAAACTGGAAAACAGTTGAGAGACTAGTGTATATAACTTCTCAAGTTCAGAGAAGAGTGTACAAAGGTGTTTGTACATTTTTGTAAGGCCCAAAAGTACAGGAGAAGGCCAATTATAGGACACTGCAAGGAACCACTAGTAATTCAGTGCAAATAATATTGAATAGAACAGAATTGTGAGAATACAAGTGGAAAAGACAGTAAAATATAAGTCTATAGTATAGAAAGGTCTTTGTACACTGCAGAAAACCTTGAAATAGAGCAAGTGCCCAAGAAGCCAGTCTTTCAAATGACTAGAAGTCACTGAAAAGTAGCCTTAAACTATAAAACAGTTGAGAGACAAGTTTATATAGCTTCTCTAGTTCACAGAGGAGTGTATAAAGTTGTTTGTACATCTGGGGAAGTACCATGATTAGAGCAGAAGGCCAATTATAGGACACTGCAAGGAACCACTAGTAATTCAAAGCAAATAATATTGAGTAGAACAGAATTGTGACAACACAAGTGGAAAAGACAATAAAATATAAGTCTATAGTATAGAAAGGTCTTTGTACACTGCAGAAATTCTTGAAATAGAGCAAGAGCACATAAAACCAGTCTTTGAAAGCAATAGAATTCACTGAAAGTAGCATTCAACTGTACAACAGTTGAGATAAAAGTGTATATAGCTTCTCACGTTCAGAGAAGAGTGGACAAAGTCGTTTGTACATGTGGGGAAGACCCAAAAGTACAGGAGAAGGCCAATTATAGGAAACTGCAAGGAACCAGTAGTAATTCAGAGCAAATAATAGTGAATAGAACAGAATTGTGATGGAAGAAGTGGAAAAAGCCATCAAAATGTAAGTCTGTAGTATAGAAAGATCTTTGTACATTGCAGAAAACGCTTTAAATACAGCAAAGTGCACATTAAACCAGACTTTGAAACCACTAGAATTCACTGAAAGGTAGCATTAAACTGTAAAACAGTTGAGAGACAAGTTTATATAGCTTCTCTAGATCACAGAAGAGTGTATAAAGTTCTTTGTAAATGTGGTTAAGTCCCATAAGTAGAGGAGAAGGCCAGTTATAGGACACTGCAAGAAACCAGTAGTAATTCAGAGTAAATAATAGTGAATAGAACAGAATAGTGATTGAAGAAGTGGAAAAGACATCAAAATGTAAGTCTATAGTCTAGAAAGGTCTTTGCACACTGCAGAAATCCTTGAACTAGAGCAAGTGCACATTAAACCAGTCTTTGAAAGCACTAGAATTCACTGAAAAGTAGCACTAAACTGGAAAAAAGTTGAGAGACAAGTTTATATAACTTCTCTAGTTCACAGAGGAGTTTATAAAGTTGTTTGTAAATGTGGTTAAGTCCTATAAATAGAGCAGAAGGCCAGTTATAGGACACTGCAAGAAACCAGTAGTAATTCAGGGCCAATAATGAATATACCTGAACTGTGAGAGAACAAGTGGAAAGAAAAACCAAAATGCACGCCTATAGTATAGAAAAAATATTGTAACCTGCAGAAATCCTTCAAATAGAGCAAGTGCACATTAAACAAGTCTTTGAAAGCAATAGAATTCACTGAAAGTAGCATTCAACTGTACAACAGTTGAGATAAAAGTGTATATAGCTTCTCACGTTCAGAGAAGAGTGGACAAAGTCGTTTGTACATGTGGGGAAGACCCAAAAGTACAGGAGAAGGCCAATTATAGGAAACTGCAAGGAACCAGTAGTAATTCAGAGCAAATAATAGTGAATAGAACAGAATTGTGATGGAAGAAGTGGAAAAAAGCCATCAAAATGTAAGTCTGTAGTATAGAAAGATCTTTGTACATTGCAGAAAAAAACGCTTAAATACAGGCAAAGTGCACATTAAACCAGACTTTGAAACCACTAGAATTCACTGAAAGGTAGCATTAAACTGTAAAACAGTTGAGAGACAAGTTTATATAGCTTCTCTAGTTCACAGAAGAGTGTATAAAAGTTCTTTGTAAATGTGATTAAGTCCCATAAGTAGAGGAGAAGGCCAGTTATAGGACACTGCAAGAAACCAGTAGTAATTCAGAGTAAATAATAGTGAATAGAACAGAATAGTGATTGAAGAAGTGGAAAAAAGACATCAAAATGTAAGTCTATAGTCTAGAAAGGTCTTTGCACACTGCAGAAATCCTTGAACTAGAGCAAGTGCACATTAAACCAGTCTTTGAAAGCACTAGAATTCACTGAAAAGTAGCACTAAACTGGAAAAAAGTTGAGAGACAAGTTTATATAACTTCTCTAGTTCACAGAGGAGTTTATAAAGTTGTTTGTAAATGTGGTTAAGTCCCATAAATAGAGCAGAAGGCCAGTTATAGGACACTGCAAGAAACCAGTAGTAATTCAGGGCCAATAATGAATATACCTGAACTGTGAGAGAACAAGTGGAAAGAAACCAAAATGCACGCCTATAGTATAGAAAAAATATTGTAACCTGCAGAAATCCTTGAAATAGAGCAAGTGCACATTAAACAAGTCTTTGAAAGCAATAGAATTCACTGCAAAGTAGCATTCAACTGTACAACAGTTGAGAGACAACTGTATATAGCTTCTCAAGTTCAGAGAAGAGTGTACAAAGTTGTTTGTACACGTGGGGACGACCTAAAAGTACAGGAGCAGGCCAATTATAGGACACTGCAAGGAACCACTAGTAATTCAGAGCAAATAATAGTGAATAGAACAGAATTGTGATGGACGAAGTGGAAAAGACATCAAAATGTAAGTCTATAGTCCAGAAAGGATGTTATACACTGCGGAAATCCTTGAAATAGAGCAAGTGCACATTAAACCAGTATTTGAAACCAAAAGAATTCACTGCAAAGTAGTATTCAATTGTGTAAAACAGTTGAGAGACAAGTTTATATAGCTTCTCTAGTTCACAGAGGAGTGTATAAAGTTGTTTGTAAATGTGGTGAAGTCCCATATGTAGAGCAGAAAGCCAATTATAGGACACTGCAAGAAACCAGTAGTAATTCAGAGCAAATAACAATGAATATGACTAAATTGTGAGAGAACAACTGGAAAAGACATAAAAATGTAAGTCTATAGTCCAGAAAGGATGTGGTTCCCTGCAGAAATACTTGAAATACAGCAAGTGCACATTAAACCAGTCTTTGAAAGCAATAGAATTCACTGAAAGTAGCATTCAACTGTACAACAGTTGAGAGACAAGTGTATATAGCTTCTCAAATTCAGAGAAGAGTGGACAAAGTTATTTGTACATATGGGGAAGTCCCAAAAGTACAGGAGAAGGCCAATTATAGGACACTGCAAGGAACCACTAGTAATTCAGAGCAAATAGTAGTGAATAGTTACATCTAGAAAATTAATGCTTTAGAATATTAATTGTAAGGCTAAAATCATGACACCCATGAACAACACACATGGTTTCAAAAGAAGCCAGGGTAAAAAATCATTTGGGCAAAAAATCAAATAGGATCCCAAGTCAAATTTATAGAAAATATTCCTTTATTAACTTTTGTTTGAGAATATGTTTGTATATTTTCAGAAAACAATTCCAGACCATGTGGATTCCAGCAACAGAGAGGAATCGACAGGACTACTCCACCCATGAAGACAGAAGAGAAGCAGTCCAGAGATGGAAGACGCTGATGTGGCCTTCCCATACTACCAATTAGCAGCTGTGCATTACTGCAGGTTGCCCAGGACCAAACCAGAGAGAGTCGGACCTGCATTACCACCATTTGTCCACCATCCAGAACTGTAATGTCAGTGCTGACATGTACACATAAGGAACTGTTGGACATTGAAATTGGGTCTCAAAAGAACTGTTGGCCCAGAAGGAAACTCACTACAGACTGATTCACATTTGCCTGTCACACCATAAACATTATTGCTTGTCTCATTTTCAGTTCTTATAAGTGTATTTCTAATAGCACATGATCTCACTCATCTAGGGTAAATAATGAACAAGATAGACTGATGAACAAGAACAGACCCAGAAAGAAGGAGGCATGGATCAAACTGTCGGGCCTCAGAGGGAGGGTAAGGAAGGGTGGGGGTAAGGGGGAGAGATCAACCAAAGGACTTGTGTGCAAGCATATGAGCCTAACCAGCGGTTAAGGACAACAGGGGGGTGGGGCATGTGTGGGGAGGGGTGTGGGATGGGAATGGGGGGATGAGGACAAATATGTGATACCTTAATCAATAAAGAAATTTAAAAAAAAAAAAGCATTAATTTCTAGTCAAAACAAAGAAAAATAAATAGTAGTGAATAGAACAGAATTGTGATAGAACAAGTGGAAAAGACATCAAAATGTAAGTCTATAGTCTAGAAAGGATGTTGTACACTGTGCAGAAATCCTTGTTGATGTTGTACACTGCAAAATCTTGAATAGAGCAAGTGCACATTTAATCCAATCGTTGAAAGCAATAGAATTCACTGCAAACTAGCAATAAACTGTACAACAGTTGAGAGACAAGCTTCTCAAGTTCAGAGAAGAGTGCACAAAGTTGTTTGTGTATGTGGAAAAAAGGTCCCATGATTAGAGCAGAAGGCCAATTATGGGACACTGCAAGGAACCACTAGTAATTCAGAGCAAATAATAGTGAACAGAACAAAATTGTGATAGAACAAGTGGACTAGACATTAAAATGTAAGTCTATACTCTAGAAAGGTCTTGTCACAATGCAGAAATCCATAAAATACAGCAAGTGCACATGAAGCATGAAGCCAGTTTGAAAAACACTAAAATTCACGAAAAAGTAGCATTAACTTCAAAAGACTGTATGACACGCGTGTTAAAATGAAAACGCTCAGAGCTCAAAACAACAGACCTGGGGGATGGGGCAGAGAGTCTCTAGAACTCTTGGAATACGTTTTAGAACCCAAATATCTCTACTGAATTTTGAAATACTTGGAATATGTATCCAAAGCGCTGTGAAAGGTAGGATAGACTTTCAAGTGGTAATAATGGTTAAAGTGCTGGTATATTTGTAACAAAACGCTGTTTAACCAAATTGGAATTCACAATGAAGGAGTTTGAGTAATTGGAAGAAAGTGTCTCCAAATCTGGAAATTCACAATGATAACCTAGGTGAATATATAAGAAAGTGCTTCAAACACTAGGATTACCTGAATAAAGGGCCTTAATATCTGTATCACATTGTTTCATGACATGGAAATCATTTTCAAAGAAGATAGAACCGAGTAAGACACTGGTTACATTTATAATTCAGGGACAATGATTTGGCGTTTTTGAGAAAAGCCTGGTTAGGCCCTTAAACTAGAAGTGATGACGTCACCAAGGGGGAGGGGCCACGTGGGCAGGCTCCAGTGATCCCAGGTGATGATGATTTGGCCAGGGGACCTGCTGGGAGTGATGACATCATCGAGGTTACTTCTGGTGTTAAGGTTAGAGAATTGGGGTAAGGGATAGGGTTAGGGTTAGGATAAGATTTCTGCTAGCTAGGTTTCAGGCGCAGGTTAGGGTTAGGTTTAGGGTTAGGGTTAGAGGTTTAGGGACAGGGTTAGGGTCAAGGCATAGAAACTTTGGGAATTCACAATGAATGATCTTCAACCACTGGACAAATAGGAGCGTAGCACTGAGAATTCACAACTGCAGACTAGAGAAATATTTACAAATGTGCTTCATACACAAAAATACATGTTCCAATATACTGAATATCTGAACAGCACAATTTTGTCACTGGGAAATCTTGTTCAAACAGCTGTGAACCGAGTGTGACACTGTTTACATTTATTTTTCCCCGTAAAAGGAGTTGGCGTTTCCGGGAAAAGGAGTTGATGAAACACTGAAAAATCATTTTCCTAGAGCTATAGAACAGTATGAAAGTATTGAGAACACTAAGAAATGAAAAAAATGGTAGTTAGGGTAGTGTTTCCAAGTAGTGTTTTAATGTGCCTTCAAAAAGACGGTAGACACCCGTGTTAAAGTTAAAACAATCAGAGGTCAAAACCACAGACCTGGAGGATGTGCCAGAGTGTCTCTAGAACTTTTGGAATACGTTTTAGAACCCAAACATCTCTACTGAATTTTGAAATATTGGGAATATGTATCCAAAGCGCTGTGAAAGTAGGATAGACATTCAACTGGTAATAATGGTTAAAGTGCTGGTATATTTGTAAAAAAAAACCCTGTTTAACCAAATTGGAATTCACAATGAAGGAACTTGAGTTACTGGAAGAAAGTGACTCCAACTCGGGAAATTCACAATGATAACCTAGGTGAATATATAAGAAAGTGCTTCGAACACTAGGAATACGTGCATAAAGGGCCTTAATATCTGTAACAAATTGTTTCATTACACGGAAATCATATTCAAAGAACATAGACCCTAATCGGATATTCGATATTCGTTACATTATAATTCAGGGATAATTCATTGGCGTTTTTGAGAAAAGCCTGGTTAGGCCCTTAAACGAGAAGTGATGACGTCACCAAGGAGGAGGGGCCACGTGGGCAGGCTCAAGTGATCCCAGGTGATGATGATTTGGCCAGGGGACCTGCTGGGAGTGATCAGGTCATCGAGGTTACTTTCTGGTGTTAAGGTTAGAGAATTGGTCTTTGGGCTAGGGGGTTAGGGTTAGGATAAGATTTTCGGGCTAGCTACGTTTCAGGCACAGGTTATGGTTAGGTTTAGGATTAGGGTTAGAGGTTTAGGGACAGGGTTAGGGTCATGGTGTAGTAATTTTGGGAATTCACAATGAATGATATTCAACCACTGGACAAATGGGAGCATAGCACTGAGAATTCACTACTGCAGACTAGGGAAATATTTACAAATGTGCTTCATACACAAGAATACATGTTCCAATACACTGAATATCTGAACAGCACAATTTTGTCACTGGGAATCTTGTTCAAACAGCTGAGAACCGAGTGTGACACTGTTTACATTTATTTTTCCCGTTGAAAGGAGTTCGCACTTTCCGGGAAAAGGAGTTGATGAAACACTGAAAAATTCATTTTCCTAGAGCTATAGAACAGTATGAAAATAGTGAGAACACTAAGAAATGAAAATGGTAGTTAGGCTAGTGTTCCAACTAGTGTTTTAATGTGCCTTTAAAAAGCTGGTAGACACCCGTGTTACAATGAAAACTCTCAGAGCTCAAAACCACAGACCTGTGGGATGTGTCAGAGTGTCTCTAGAACTCTTGGAATACGTTTTTAACCCAAACATCTCTACTGAATTTTGAAATACTGGGAATATGGATCCAAAGCACTGTGAAAGGTAGGATAGACTTTCAAGTGGTGGTAATGGTTAAAGTGCTGGTATATTTGTAAAAAAAAAAACGCTGTTTTAACAAATTGGAATTCACAATGAAGGAGCTTGAGTCACTGAAATAAAGTGACTGCACCTCGGGAAATTCACAATGATAACCTAGGTGAATATATAAGAAAGTGCTTCAATAACTGGGAATACGTAAATAAAGGGCCTAAATATCTATAAAACATTGTTTCATGACAAGGAAATCGTGTTCAAAGATCATCGAACCGATTTGGATCCTGGTTACATTTATAATTCAAGGACAATGTGTTGGCGTTTTTGATAGAAGCCTGGTTAGGCCGTTAATACTGAAGTGATTACATCACCAAGGGGGAAGGTCCACATGGGCAGGCTCAAGTGATCCCAGGTGATGATGATTTGGCCAGGGGACCAGCTGGGAGTGATTGCGTCACCGAGGTTAGTTCTGGTGTTAGGTTTAGAGAATTGGGGTACTGGCTAGGGTTAGGGTTAGGATAAGGGTTCGGGCGAGCTAGGGTTCAGGCGCAGGTTAGGGCGAGGTTTACGGTTAGGGTTAGAGGTTTAGGGACCTGGTTAGGGTCACAGTGTAGTAACATTGGGAATTCACAATGAATGAGCTTCAACCAGTGGACAAATGGGAGTGTCGCACTGAGAATTCACAACTCCAGAATAGGGAAATATTTAGAAATGTGCTTCATACACAAGAATTCATGTTCCAATAGACTGAATATCTGAACAGCACAATTTTGTCACTGGGAATTCTTGTTCAAACAGCTGCCAACTGGGTGTGACACTGTTTACATTTATTTTTCCCGTCAAAGGAGTTGGCGTTTCCGGGAAAAAGAGTTGATGAAAAACTGAAAAATTCATTTTCCTAGAGCTATGGAACAGTATGAAAATATTGAGAACACTAAGAAATGAAAATGGTAGTGAGGCTAGTGTTCCAAGTAGCGTTTTAATATGCCTTTGAAAAGCCGGTATGACACCAGTGTTGAAATGAAAACTCTCACAGCTCAAAACAGCAGATCTGTGGGATGTGAGAGAGTGTCTCTAGAACTCTTGGAATACGTTTTAGAACCCGAACATCTCTACTGAATATTGAATTACTGGGAATATGTATCCAAAGCACTGTGAAAGGTAGGAAAAACTTTAAAGTGGTAATAATGGTTAAAGTGCTGGCATATTTGCAAAAAAAAAAAACGATGTTTAACCATATTGGAATTCACAAGGAAGGAGCTTGAGTCAATGGAAGAAAGTGACTCCAACTCGGGAAATTTACAATGACAACCTAGGGGAATATATAAGAATGTGCTTCAATCACTAGGAATACGTAAATGAAGGGCCTTAATATCTGTAAAACATTGTTTCATGACAAGGAGATCGTGTTCAAAGAACATATTACCGAGTTGGATACTCTTTACATTTTACTTCAGGGACAATGAGTTGGCGTTTTTGAGAGAAGCCTGGTTAGGCCATTAAACCGGAAGTGATGACGTCACAAAGGGGGAAGGTCCACGTGGGCAGGCTCAAGTGATCCCAGGTGATGATGATTTGGTCAGGGGACCAGCTGGGAGTGATTGCGTCACCGAGGTCAGTTCTGGTGTTAGGGTTAGAGAATTGGGGTACGGGCTAGGGTTAGGGTTAGGATAAGGGTTCGGGCGAGCTAGGGTTCAGGCGCAGTTTATGACTAGGTTTAGGGTTAAGGTTAGAGGTTTAGGGACAGAGTTAGGGTCACGGTGTAGTAACATTGGGAATTCACAATGAATGAGTTTCTACCACTGGACAAATGGGAGTGTCGCACTGAGAATTCACAACTCCAGACCTGGGAAATATTTAGAAATGTGCTTCATACACAAGAATACATGTTCCAATAGACTGAATATCTGAACAGCACAATTTTGTCCCTGGGAAATCTTGTTCAAACAGCTGAGAACCGAGTGTGACACCGTTTACATTTATTTTTCCCGTCAAAAGGAGTTGGCGTTTCCGGGAAAAGGAGTTGGTGAAACACTGAAAAATTCATTTTCCTAGAGCTAAGGAACAGTATGAAATTATTGAGAACACTACGAAATGAAAATGGTAGTTAGGCTAGTGTTCCAAGTCCTGTTTTAACGTGCCTTTAAAAAGCCGGTATGACACCGTGTTAAAATGAAAACTCTCAGAGCTCAAAACAACAGACCTTTGGGATGTGTCACAGTGTCTCTAGAACTCTTGGAATGCGTTTTTGAACCCAAACATCTTTGCTGAATTTTGAAATACTGGGAATATGTTACCAAAGCGCTGTGAAAGGTAGGATAGACTTTCAAGTGGTAATAATGGTTAAAGTGCTGGTATATTTGTAAAAAAACACGCTGTTTAACCAAATTGCAATTCACAATGAAGGAGCTTGTGTCACTGGAAGAAAGTGACTCCAACTCGGGAAATTCACAATGATAACCTAGGTGAATATATAAGAAAGTGCTTCAAACACTCGGAATATGTGCATAAAGGGCCTTAATATGTGTAACACATTGTTTCATGACAAGGAGATCGTGTTCAAAGAACATAGAACCGAATTGGATACTGTTTACATTTATACTTCAGGGACAATGAGTTGGTGTTTTTGAGAGAAGCCTGGTTAGGCCGTTAAACCGGAAGTGATGACGTCACCAAGGAGGAAGGGCCACGTGGGCAGGCTCAAGTGATCCCAGGTGATGATGATTTGGCCAGGGGAACAGCTGGGAGTGATGACGTCAACGAGGTTAGTTCTGGTGTTAGGGTTATAGAATGAGGGTTCGGGCTAGGGTTAGGGTTAGGATAAGGGTTTGGGTAAGCTGGGTTCAGGCGCAGGTTCAGGCTAGGTTTAGGGTTAGGGTTAGAGGTTTAGGAACAGGGTTAGGGTCACGGTGTAGTAACATTGGGAATTCACAATGAATGAGCATCAACCACTGGACAAATGGAAGTGTCGCACTGAGAATTCACAACTTCAGTCTAGGGATATATTTAGAAATGTGCTTCATAGACAAGAAAACATGTTCCAATAGACTGAATATCTGAACAGCACAATTTTGTCACTGGGAAATCTTGTTCAAACAGCTGAGAACAGAGTGTGACACTGTTTACATTTATTTTTCCCGTCAAAAGGAGTTGGCGTATCCGAGAAAAGGAGTTAGTGAAACACTGAAAAATTCATTTTCCTAGAGCTATAGAACAGTATGAAAGTATTGAGAACAGTAAGAAATGAAAATGGTAGTTAGGCTAGTGTTCCAAGTCCTGTTTTAATGTGCCGTTAAAAAGCCGGTATGACACCGTGTTAAAATGAAATCTCTCAGAGCTCAAAACAACAGACCTGTGGGATGTGTCAGAGTGTCTCTAGAACTCTTGGAATACGTTTTAGAACCCGAACATCTCTACTGAATTTTGAAATACTGGGAATATGTATCCAAAGCGCTGTGAAAGGTAGGAAAAACTTTAAAGTGGTAATAATGGTTAAAGTGCTGGTATATTTGCAAAAAAAAAAAAAAACGATGTTTAACCATATTGGAATTCACAAGGAAGGAGCTTGAGTCACTGGAAGAAAGTGACTCCAACTCGGGAAATTTACAATGAAAAACCTAGGGGAATATATAAGAATGTGCTTCAATCACTAGGAATACGTAAATAAAGGGCCTTAATATCTGTAAAACATTGTTTCATGACAAGGAGACCGTGTTCAAAGAACATATTACTGAGTTGGATACTCTTTACATTTTACTTAAGGGACAATGAGTTGGCGTTTTTGAGAGAAGCCTGGTTAGGCCGTTAAACCGGAAGTGATGATGTCACAAAGGGGAAGGTCCACGAGGGCAGGCTCAAGTGATCCCAGGTTATGATGATTTGGCCAGGGGCCCAGCTGGGAGTGTTGACCTCATCAAGGTTAGTTCTGGTGTTAGGGTTAGAGAATTGCGGTTTTGGCTAGGGTTAGGGTTAGGATAAGGGTTCGGGCTAGCTAGGGTTCCAACGCAGGTTAGGGCATATTTAGGGTTAGGGTTAGAGGTTTAGGCACAGGGTTAGGGTCACGGTGTAGTAACATTGGAAATTCACAATGAATGAGCTTCAAACACTGGGTAAATGGGAGTGTCACACTGAGAATTCACAACTCCAGACTAGGGAAATATTTAGAAATGTGCTTCATACACAAGAATACATGTTCCAATACACTGAATATCTGAACAGCACAATTTTGTCACTGGGAATTCTTGTTCAAACAGCTGAGAACCTAGTGTGACACTGTATACATTTATTTTTCCCGTCAAAGGATTTGGCGTTTCCGGGAAAAGGAGTTGGTGAAACACTGAAAAATTCATTTTCCTAGAGCTATAGAACAGTATGAAAGTACTGAGAACACTAAGAAATGAAAACGGTAGTTAGGCTACTGTTCCAAGTAGCCTTTTAATGTGCCTTTAAAATGCCGTTATGACACCCGTGTTAAAATGAAAACTCTCAGAGCTCAAAACAACAAACCTGAGGGATGTGTCAGAGTGTCTCTAGAACTCTTGGAATATGTTTTAGAACCCGAACATCTCTACTGAATTTTGAAATACTGGGAATATGTATCCAAAGCGCTGTGAAAGGTAGGAAAAACTTTAAAGTGGTAATAATGGTTAAAGTGCTGGTATATTTGTAAAAAAAAAAAACGCTGTTTAACCAAATGGAATTCACAATGAAGGAGCTTGAGTCACTGGAAGAAAGTGACTCCAACTCGGGAAATTCACAATGATAACCTAGGTGAATATATAAGAAAGTGCTTCAATCACCAGGGAATACGTAAATAAAGGGCCTTAATATCTGTAAAACATTGTTTCATGACAAGGAGATGGTGTTCAAAGAACATAGACCCGAGTTGGATACTGCTTACATTTATAATTCAGGGTCAATGAGTTGGCGTTTTTTGAGAGAGGTTAGCCTGGTTAGGCAGTTAAACCGGAAGTGATGAAGTCACCAAGGGGAGGGGCCACGAGGACAGGCTCAAGTGATCCCAGGTTATGATGATTTGGCCAGGGGACCAGCTGGGAGTGATGACCTCATCGAGGTTAGTTCTGGTGTTAGGGTTAGAGAATTGCGGTTCGGGCTAGGGTTAGGGTTAGGATAAGGGTTCGGGCTAGCTAGGGTTCCAACGCAGGTTAGGGCATATTTAGGGTTAGGGTTAGAAGTTTAGGGACAGGGTTAGGGTCACGGTGTAGTAACATTGGGAATTCACAATGAATGAGCTTCAACCACTGGACAAATGGGAGTGTCGCACTGAGAATTCACAACTCCAGACTAGGGAAATATTTAGAAATGTGCTTCATACACAAGAATACATGTTCCAATACACTGAATATCTGAACAGCACAATTTTGTCACTGGGAAATCTTGTTCAAACACACTGAGAACCGAGTGTGACACTGTTTACATTTATTTTTCCCGTCAAAAAGAGTTGGCGTTTCCGGGAAAAGGAGTTGGTGAAACACTGAAAAATTCATTTTCCTAGAGCTATAGAACAGTATGAAAGTATTGAGAACACTAAGAAATGAAAATGGTAGTTAGGCTACTGTTCCAAGTAGCGTTTTAATGTGCCTTTAAAAATGCCGTTATGACACCCGTGTTAAAATGAAAACTCTCAGAGCTCAAAACAACAAACCTGAGGGATGTGTCAGAGTGTCTCTAGAACTCTTGGAATACGTTTTAGAACCCGAACATCTCTACTGAATTTTGAAATACTGGGAATATGTATCCAAAGCGCTGTGAAAGGTAGGAAAAACTTTAAAGTGGTAATAATGGTTAAAGTGCTGGTATATTTGTAAAAAAAAAAAAAACACTTTTAACCAAATTGGAATTCACAATGAAGGAGCTTGAGTCACCAGAAGAAAGTGACTCCAACTCGGGAAATTCACAATGATAACCTAGGTGAATATGTAAGAACGTGCTTCAATCACCAGGAATACGTAAATAAAGGGCCTTAATATCTGTAAAAACATTGTTTCATGACAAGGAGATCGTGTTCAAAGAACATAGAACCGAGTTGGATACTGGTTACTTTTATAATTCAGGGTCAATGTGTTGGCGTTTTTGAGAGAAGCCTGGTAAGGCCGGTTAAACCGGAAGTGATGACGTCACCAAGGGGAGGGGCCACGTGGGCAGGCTCAAGTGATCCCAGGTGATGATGATTTGGCCAGGGGACCAGCTGGGTGTGATGACCACATCAAGGGTTAGTTCTCTTGTTAGGGTTAGAGAATTGCAGTTTGGGCTAGGGTTAGGGTTAGGATAAGGGTTCGGGCTAGCTACGGTTCCGAAGCATGTTAAGGCTAGGTTTAGGGTTAGGGTTAGAAGTTTAGGGACAGGGTTAGGGTCACGGTGTAGTAACATTGGGAATTCACAATGAATGAGCTTCAACCACTGGACAAATGGGAGTGTCGCACTGAGAATTCACAACTCCAGACTAGGGAAATATTTAGAAATGTGCTTCATACACAAGAATACATGTTCCAATACACTGAATATCTGAACAGCACAATTTTGTCACTGGGAAATCTTGTTCAAACAGCTGAGAACCGAGTGTGACACTGTTTACATTTATTTTTCCCGTCAAAAATGAGTTGGCGTTTCCGGGAAAGGAGTTGGTGAAACACTGAAAAATTCATTTTCCTAGAGCTATAGAACAGTAAGAAAGTATTGAGAACACTAAGAAATGAAAATGGTAGTTAGGCTACTGTTCCAAGTAGCGTTTTAATGTGCCTTTAAAATGCCGTTATGACACCCGTGTTAAAATGAAAACTCTCAGAGCTCAAAACAACAAACCTGTGGGATGTGTCAGAGTGTCTCTAGAACTCTTGGAATACGTTTTAGAACCCCGAACATCTCTACTGAATTTTGAAATACTGGGAATATGTATCCAAAGCGCTGTGAAAGGTAGGAAAAACTTTAAAGTGGTAATAATGGTTAAAGTGCTGGTATATTTGTAAAAAAAAAAAAATATGTTTAACCAAATTGGAATTCACAATGAAGGAGCTTGAGTCACTGGAAGAAAGTGACTCCAACTCGGGAAATTCACAATGATAACCTAGGTGAATATGTAAGAACGTGCTTCAATCACCAGGAATACGTAAATAAAGGGCCTTAATATCTGTAAAACATTGTTTCATGACAAGGAGATCGTGTTCAAAGAACATAGAACCGAGTTGGATACTGGTTACTTTTATAATTCAGGGTCAATGTGTTGGCGTTTTTGAGAGAAGCCTGGTTAGGCCGATAAAACCGGAAGTGATGACGTCACCAAGGGGAGGGGCCACGTGGGCAGGCTCAAGTGATCCCAGGTGATGATGATTTGGCCAGGGGACCAGCTGGGTGTGATGACCACATCAAGGTTAGTTCTGGTGTTAGGGTTAGAGAATTGCAGTTTGGGCTAGGGTTAGGGTTAGGATAAGGGTTCGGGCTAGCTACGGTTCCGAAGCATGTTAAGGGCTAGGTTTAGGGTTAGGGTTAGAGGTTTAGGGACAGGGTTAGGGTCACGGTGTAGTAACATTGGGAATTCACAATGAATGAGCTTCAACCACTGGACAAATGGGAGTGTCGCACTGAGAATTCACAACTCCAGACTAGGGAAATATTTAGAAATGTGCTTCATACACAAGAATACATGTTCCAATACACTGAATATCTGAACAGCACAATTTTGTCACTGGGAAATCTTGTTCAAACACCTGAGAAACCGAGTGTGACACTGTTTACATTTATTTTTCCCGTCAAATGGAGTTGGCGTTTCCGGGAAAAGGAGTTGGTGAAACACTGAAAAATTCATTTTCCTAGAGCTATAGAACAGTATGAAAGTATTGAGAACACTAAGAAATGAAAATGGTAGTTAGGCTACTGTTCCAAGTAGCGTTTTAATGTGCCTTTTAAAAATGCCGTTATGACACCCGTGTTTAAAATGAAAACTCTCAGAGCTCAAAACAACAAACCTGTGGGATGTGTCAGAGTGTCTCTAGAACTCTTGGAATACGTTTTAGAACCCGAACATCTCTACTGAATTTTGAAATACTGGGAATATGTACCAAAGCGCTGTGAAAGGTAGGAAAAACTTTAAAGTGGTAAATAATGGTTAAAGTGCTGGTATATTTGTAAAAAAAAAAAAAAAACACTGTTTAACCAAATTGGAATTCACAATGAAGGAGCTTGAGTCACCAGGAAGAAAGTGACTCCAACTCGGGAAATTCACAATGATAACCTAGGTGAATATATAAGAAAGTGCTTCAATCACCAGGAATATGTAAATAAAGGGCCTTAATATCTGTAAAACATTGTTTCATGACAAGGAGATCGTGTTCAAAGAACATAGAACCGAGTTGGTTACTGCTTACATTTATAATTCAGGGTCAATGAGTTGGCGTTTTTGAGAGAAGCCTGGTTAGGCCGTTAAACCGGAAGTGATGAAGTCACCAAGGGGAGGGGCCACGAGGGCAGGCTCAAGTGATCCCAGGTGATGATGATTTGGCCAGGGGACCAGCTGGGAGTGATGACCTCATCGAGGTTAGTTCTGGTGTTAGGGTTAGAGAATTGCGGTTTGGGCTAGGGTTAGGGTTAGGATAAGGGTTCGGGCTAGCTAGGGTTCCGAAGCAGGTTAGGGGCTAGGTTTAGGGTTAGGGTTAGAAGTTTAGGGACAGGGTTAGGGTCACGGTGTAGTAACATTGGGAATTCACAATGAATGAGCTTCAACCACTGGACAAATGGGAGTGTCGCACTGAGAATTCACAACTCCAGACTAGGGAAATATTTAGAAATGTGCTTCATACACAAGAATACATGTTCCAATACACTGAATATCTGAACAGCACAATTTTGTCACTGGGAAATCTTGTTCAAACAGCTGAGAACCGAGTGTGACACTGTTTACATTTATTTTTCCCGTCAAAAGGAGTTGGCGTTTCCGGGAAAAGGAGTTGGTGAAACACTGAAAAATTCATTTTCCTAGAGCTATAGAACAGTATGAAAGTATTGAGAACACTAAGAAATGAAAATGGTAGTTAGGCTACTGTTCCAAGTAGCGTTTTAATGTGCCTTTTAAAAATGCCGTTATGACACCCGTGTTAAAATGAAATGAAACTCTCAGAGCTCAAAACAACAAACCTGTGGGATGTGTCAGAGTGTCTCTAGAACTCTTGGAATACGTTTTAGAACCCGAACATCTCTACTGAATTTTGAAATACTGGGAATATGTATCCAAAAGCGCTGTGAAAGGTAGGAAAAACTTTAAAGTGGTAATAATGGTTAAAGTGCTGGTATATTTGTAAAAAAAAAAAAACACTGTTTTAACCAAATTGGAATTCACAATGAAGGAGCTTGAGTCACTGGAAGAAAGTGACTCCAACTCGGGAAATTCACAATGATAACCTAGGTGAATATATAAGAACGTGCTTCAATCACCAGGAATACGTAAATAAAGGGCCTTAATATCTGTAAAACATTGTTTCATGACAAGGAGATTCGTGTTCAAAGAACATAGAACCGAGTTGGATACTGGTTACATTTATAATTCAGGGTCAATGTGTTGGCGTTTTTGAGAGAAGCCTGGTTAGGCCGTTAAACCGGAAGTGATGACGTCACCAAGGGGAGGGGCCACGTGGGCAGGCTCAAGTGATCCCAGGTGATGATGATTTGGCCAGGGGACCAGCTGGGAGTGATGACCACATCGAGGTTAGTTCTGGTGTTAGGGTTAGAGAATTGCAGTTTGGGCTAGGGTTAGGGTTAGGATAAGGGTTCGGGCTAGCTAGGGTTCCGACGCAGATTAGGGCTAGGTTTAGGGTTAGGGTTAGTGGTTTAGGGACAGGGTTAGGGTGACGGTGTAGTACCATTGGGAATTCACAATGAATGAGCTTCAACCACTGGACAAATGGGAGTGTCGCACTGAGAATTCACAACTCCAGACTAGGGAAATATTTAGAAATGTGCTTCATACACAAGAATACATGTTCCAATACACTGAATATCTGAACAGCACAATTTTGTCACTGGGAAATCTTGTTCAAACACCTGAGAACCGAGTGTGACACTGTTTACATTTATTTTTCCCGTCAAATGAGTTGGCGTTTCCGGGAAAAGGAGTTGGTGAAACACTGCAAAATTCATTTTCCTAGAGCTATAGAACACTATGAAAGTATTGAGAACACTGAGAAATGAAAATGGTAGTTAGGCTACTGTTCCAAGTAGCGTTTTAATGTGCCTTTAAAATGCCATTATGACACCCGTGTTAAAATGAAAACTCTCAGAGCTCAAAACAACAAACCTGAGGGATGTGTCAGAGTGTCTCTAGAACTCTTGGAATACGTTTTAAAACCCGAACATCTCTACTGAATTTTGAAATACTGGGAATATGTATCCAAAGCGCTGTGAAAGGTAGGAAAAACTTTAAAGTGGTAATAATGGTTAAAGTGCTGGTATATTTGTAAAAAAAAAAAAAACACTGTTTAACCAAATTGGAATTCACAATGAAGGAGCTTGAGTCACTGGAAGAAAGTGACTCCAACTCGGGAAATTCACAATGATAACCTAGATGAATATGTAAGAACGTGCTTCAATCACCAGGAATACGTAAATAAAGGGCCTTAATATCTGTAAAACATTGTTTCATGACAAGGAGATCGTGTTCCAAGAACATAGAACCGAGTTGGATACTGGTTACTTTTATAATTCAGGGTCAATGTGTTGGCGTTTTTGAGAGAAGCCTGGTTAGGCCTTTTAAACCGGAAGTGATGACGTCACCAAGGGGAGGGGCCACGTGGGCAGGCTCAAGTGATCCCAGGTGATGATGATTTGGCCAGGGGACCAGCTGGGTGTGATGACCTCATCGAGGTTAGTTCTGGTGTTAGGGTTAGAGAATTGCAGTTTGGGCTAGGGTTAGGGTTAGGATAAGGGTTCGGGCTAGCTACGGTTCCGAAGCATGTTAGGGCTAGGTTTAGGGTTAGGGTTAGAGGTTTAGGGACAGGGTTAGGGTCACGGTGTAGTAACATTGGGAATTCACAATGAATGAGCTTCAACCACTGGACAAATGGGAGTGTCGCACTGAGAATTCACAACTCCAGACTAGGGAAATATTTAGAAATGTGCTTCATACACAAGAATACATGTTCCAATACACTGAATATCTGAACAGCACAATTTTGTCACTGGGAAATCTTGTTCAAACACCTGAGAACCGAGTGTGACACTGTTTACATTTATTTTTCCCGTCAAAAGGAGTTGGCGTTTCCGGGAAAAGGAGTTGGTGAAACACTGAAAAATTCATTTTCCTAGAGCTATAGAACAGTATGAAAGTATTGAGAACACTAAGAAATGAAAATGGTAGTTAGGCTACTGTTCCAAGTAGCGTTTTAATGTGCCTTTAAAATGCCGTTATGACACCCGTCTTAAAATGAAAACTCTCAGAGCTCAAAACAACAAAACTGTGGGATGTGTCAGAGTGTCTCTAGAACTCTTGGAATACGTTTTAGAACCCGAACATCTCTACTGAATTTTGAAATACTGGGAATATGTACCCAAAGCGCTGTGAAAGGTAGGAAAAATTTTAAAGCCGTAATAATGGTTAAAGTGCTGGTATATTTGTAAAAAAAAAAAAAAAAAAACACTGTTTAACCAAATTGGAATTCACAATGAAGGAGCTTGAGTCACTGGAAGAAAGTGACTCCAACTCGGGAAATTCACAATGATAACCTAGGTGAATATATAAGAACGTGCTTCAATCACCAGGAATACGTAAATAAAGGGCCTTAATATCTGTAAAACATTGTTTCATGACAAGGAGATCGTGTTCCAAGAACATAGAACCGAGTTGGATACTGGTTACTTTTATAATTTAGGATCAATGTGTTGGCGTTTTTGAGAGAAGCCTGGTAAGGCCTTTAAACCGGAAGTGATGACGTCACCAAGGGGACGGGCCACGTGGGCAGGCTCAAGTGATCCCAGGTGATGATGATTTGGCCAGGGGACCAGCTGGGTGTGATGACCACATCAAGGTTAGTTCTGGTGTTAGGGTTAGAGAATTGCAGTTTGGGCTAGGGTTAGGGTTAGGATAAGGGTGCGGGCTAGCTACGGTTCCGAAGCATGTTAAGGCTAGGTTTAGGGTTAGGGTTAGTGGTTTAGGGACAGGGTTAGGGTCACGGTGTAGTAACATTGGGAATTCACAATGAATGAGCTTCAACCACTGGACAAATGGGAGTGTCGCACTGAGAATTCACAACTCCAGACTAGGGAAATATTTAGAAATGTGCTTCATACACAAGAATACATGTTCCAATACACTGAATATCTGAACAGCACAATTTTGTCACTGGGAAATCTTGTTCAAACACCTGAGAACCGAGTGTGACACTGTTTACATTTATTTTTCCCGTCAAAAGGAGTTGGCGTTTCCGGGAAAAGTAGTTGGTGAAACACTGAAAAATTCATTTTCCTAGAGCTATAGAACAGTATGAAAGTATTGAGAACACTAAGAAATGAAAATGGTAGTTAGGCTAGTGTTCCCAGTAGCGTTTTAATGTGCCTTTTAAATGCCGTTATGACACCCGTGTTAAAATGAAAACTCTCAGAGCTCAAAACAACAAACCTGTGGGATGTGTCAGAGTGTCTCTAGAACTCTTGGAATACGTTTTAGAACCCGAACATCTCTACTGAATTTTGAAATTCTGGGAATATGTACCCAAAGCGCTGTGAAAGGTAGGAAAAACTTTTTAATTGGTAATAATGGTTAAAGTGCTGGTATATTTGTAAAAAAAAAAAAAATAAACACTTGTTTAACCAAATTGGAATTCACAATGAAGGAGCTTGAGTCACCAGAAGAAAGTGACTCCAACTCGGGAAATTCACAATGATAACCTAGGTGAATATGTAAGAACGTGCTTCAATCACCAGGAATATACGTAAATAAAGGGCCTTAATATCTGTAAAACATTGTTTCATGACAAGGAGATCGTGTTCAAAGAACATAGAACCGAGTTGGATACTGCTTACATTTATAATTCAGGGTCAATGTGTTGGCGTTTTTGAGAGAAGCCTGGTTAGGCCGATAAACCGGAAGTGATGACGTGTCACCAAGGGGAGGGGCCACGTGGGCAGGCTCAAGTGATCCCAGGTGATGATGATTTGGCCAGGGGACCAGCTGGGTGTGATGACCTCATCAAGGTTAGTTCTGGTGTTAGGGTTAGAGAATTGCAGTTTTTGGGCTAGGGTTAGGGTTAGGATAAGGGTTCGGGCTAGCTACTGTTCCGAAGCACGTTAGGGCTAGGTTTAGGGTTAGGGTTAGAAGTTTAGGGACAGGGTTAGGGTCACGGTGTAGTAACATTGGGAATTCACAATGAATGAGCTTCAACCACTGGACAAATGGGAGTGTCGCACTGAGAATTCACAACTCCAGACTAGGGAAATATTTAGAAATGTGCTTCATACACAAGAATACATGTTCCAATACACTGAATATCTGAACAGCACAATTTTGTCACTGGGAAATCTTGTTCAAACAGCTGAGAACCGAGTGTGACACTGTTTACATTTATTTTTCCCCGTCAAAAGGAGTTGGCGTTTCCGGGGAAAAGGAGTTGGTGAAACACTGAAAAATTCATTTTCCTAGAGCTATAGAACAGTATGAAAGTATTGAGAACACTAAGAAATGAAAATGGTAGTTAGGCTACTGTTCCAAGTAGCGTTTTAATGTGCCTTTAAAATGCCGTTATGACACCCGTGTTAAAATGAAAACTCTCAGAGCTCAAAACAACAAACCTGTGGGATGTGTCAGAGTGTCTCTCTAGAACTCTTGGAATACGTTTTAGAACCCGAACATCTCTACTGAATTTTGAAATACTGGGAATATGTACCCAAAGCGCTGTGAAAGGTAGGAAAAACTTTAAAGCCGTAATAATGGTTAAAGTGCTGGTATATTTGTAAAAAAAAAAAAAACAAACACTGTTTAACCAAATTGGAATTCACAATGAAGGAGCTTGAGTCACCAGAAGAAAGTGACTCCAACTCGGGAAATTCACAATGATAACCTAGGTGAATATATAAGAACGTGCTTCAATCACCAGGAATACGTAAATAAAGGGCCTTAATATCTGTAAAACATTGTTTCATGACAAGGAGATCGTGTTCAAAGAACATAGAACCGAGTTGGATACAGGTTACATTTATAATTCAGGGTCAATGTGTTGGCGTTTTTGAGAGAAGCCTGGTTAGGCCGATAAACCGGAAGTGATGACGTCACCAAGGGGAGGGGCCACGTGGGCAGGCTCAAGTGATCCCAGGTGATGAATGATTTGGCCAGGGGACCAGCTGGGTGTGATGACCACATCAAGGTTAGTTCTGGTGTTAGGGTTAGAGAATTGCAGTTTGGGCTAGGGTTAGGGTTAGGATAAGGGTTCGGGCTAGCTACTATTCCGAAGCATGTTAAGGCTAGGTTTAGGGTTAGGGTTAGAAGTTTAGGGACAGGGTTAGGGTCACGGTGTAGTAACATTGGGAATTCACAATGAATGAGCTTCAACCACTGGACAAATGGGAGTGTCGCACTGAGAATTCACAACTCCAGACTAGGGAAATATTTAGAAATGTGCTTCATACACAAGAATACATGTTCCAATACACTGAATATCTGAACAGCACAATTTTGTCACTGGGAAATCTTGTTCAAACACCTGAGAACCGAGTGTGACACTGTTTACATTTATTTTTCCCGTCAAAAGGAGTTGGCGTTTCCGGGAAAAGGAGTTGGTGAAACACTGAAAAATTCATTTTCCTAGAGCTATAGAACAGTATGAAAGTATTGAGAACACTAAGAAATGAAAATGGTAGTTAGGCTACTGTTCCAAGTAGCGTTTTAATGTGCCTTTAAAAAATGCCGTTATGACACCCGTGTTAAAATGAAAACTCTCAGAGCTCAAAACAACAAACCTGAGGGATGTGTCAGAGTGTCTCTAGAACTCTTGGAATACGTTTTAGAACCCGAACATCTCTACTGAATTTTGAAATACTGGGAATATGTATCCAAAGCGCTGTGAAAGGTAGGAAAAACTTTAAAGCCGGTAATAATGGTTAAAGTGCTGGTATATTTGTAAAAAAAAAAAAAAAACACTGTTTAACCAAATTGGAATTCACAATGAAGGAGCTTGAGTCACCGGAAGAAAGTGACTCCAACTCGGGAAATTCACAATGATAACCTAGGTGAATATGTAAGAACGTGCTTCAATCACCAGGAATACGTAAATAAAGGGCCTTAATATCTGTAAAACATTGTTTCATGACAAGGAGATCGTGTTCAAAGAACATAGAACCGAGTTGGATACTGGTTACATTTATAATTCAGGGTCAATGTGTTGGCGTTTTTGAGAGAAGCCTGGTTAGGCCGTTAAACCGGAAGTGATGACGTCACCAAGGGGAGGGGCCACGTGGGCAGGCTCAAGTGATCCCAGGTGATGATGATTTGGCCAGGGGACCAGCTGGGTGTGATGACCTCATCAAGGTTAGTTCTGGTGTTAGGGTTAGAGAATTGCAGTTTGGGCTAGGGTTAGGGTTAGGATAAGGGTTCGGGCTAGCTACGGTTCCGAAGCATGTTAAGGCTAGGTTTAGGGTTAGGGTTAGAGGTTTAGGGACAGGGTTAGGGTCACGGTGTAGTAACATTGGGAATTCACAATGAATGAGCTTCAACCACTGGACAAATGGGAGTGTCGCACTGAGAATTCACAACTCCAGACTAGGGAAATATTTAGAAATGTGCTTCATACACAAGAATACATGTTCCAATACACTGAATATCTGACAGCACAATTTTGTCACTGGGAAATCTTGTTCAAACACCTGAGAACCCGAGTGTGACACTGTTTACATTTATTTTTCCCGTCAAAAGGAGTTGGCGTTTCCGGGAAAAGGAGTTGGTGAAACACTGAAAAATTCATTTTCCTAGAGCTATAGAACAGTATGAAAGTATTGAGAACACTAAGAAATGAAAATGGTAGTTAGGCTACTGTTCCCAGTAGCGTTTTAATGTGCCTTTTAAAATGCCGTTATGACACCCGTGTTAAAATGAAAACTCTCAGAGCTCAAAACAACAAACCTGAGGGATGTGTCAGAGTGTCTCTAGAACTCTTGGAATACGTTTTAGAACCCGAACATCTCTACTGAATTTTGAAATACTGGGAATATGTACCCAAAGCGCTGTGAAAGGTAGGAAAAACTTTTAAAGTGGTAATAATGGTTAAAGTGCTGGTATATTTGTAAAAAAAAAAAAAATATTGTTTAACCAAATTGGAATTCACAATGAAGGAGCTTGAGTCACTGGAAGAAAGTGACTCCAACTCGGGAAATTCACAATGATAACCTAGGTGAATATATAAGAACGTGCTTCAATCACCAGGAATACGTAAATAAAGGGCCTTAATATCTGTAAAACATTGTTTCATGACAAGGAGATCGTGTTCAAAGAACATAGAACCGAGTTGGATACTGGTTACATTTATAATTCAGGGTCAATGTGTTGGCGTTTTTGAGAGAAGCCTGGTTAGGCCGTTAAACCGGAAGTGATGACGTCACCAAGGGGAGGGGCCACGTGGGCAGGCTCAAGTGATCCCAGGTGATGATGATTTGGCCAGGGGACCAGCTGGGTGTGATGACCACATCAAGGTTAGTTCTGGTGTTAGGGTTAGAGAATTGCGGTTTGGGCTAGGGTTAGGGTTAGGATAAGGGTTCGGGCTAGCTAGGGTTCCGAAGCAGATTAGGGCTAGGTTTAGGGTTAGGGTTAGAAGTTTAGGGACAGGGTTAGGGTCACGGTGTAGTAACATTGGGAATTCACAATGAATGAGCTTCAACCACTGGACAAATGGGAGTGTCGCACTGAGAATTCACAACTCCAGACTAGGGAAATATTTAGAAATGTGCTTCATACTCAAGAATACATGTTCCAATACACTGAATATCTGAACAGCACAATTTTGTCACTGGGAAATCTTGTTCAAACAGCTGAGAACCGAGTGTGACACTGTTTACATTTATTTTTCCCCGTCAAAAGGAGTTGGCGTTTCCGGGAAAAGGAGTTGGTGAAACACTGAAAAAATTCATTTTCCTAGAGCTATAGAACAGTATGAAAGTATTGAGAACACTAAGAAATGAAAATGGTAGTTAGGCTACTGTTCCAAGTAGCGTTTTAATGTGCCTTTTTAAAATGCCGTTATGACACCCGTGTTAAAATGAAAACTCTCAGAGCTCAAAACAACAAACCTGTGGGATGTGTCAGAGTGTCTCTAGAACTCTTGGAATACGTTTTTAGAACCCGAACATCTCTACTGAATTTTGAAATACTGGGAATATGTACCCAAAGCGCTGTGAAAGGTAGGAAAAACTTTTCAAGTGGTAATAATGGTTAAAGTGCTATTTTATATTTGTAAAAAAAAAAAAACTGTTTAACCAAATTGGAATTCACAATGAAGGAGCTTGAGTCACCAGAAGAAAGTGACTCCAACTCGGGAAATTCACAATGATAACCTAGGTGAATATATAAGAAACGTGCTTCAATCACCAGGAATACGTAAATAAAGGGCCTTAATATCTGTAAAACATTGTTTCATGACAAGGAGATCGTGTTCAAAGAACATAGAACCGAGTTGGATACAGGTTACATTTATAATTCAGGGTCAATGTGTTGGCGTTTTTGAGAGAAGCCTGGTTAGGCCGTTGAACCGGAAGTGATGAAGTCACCAAGGGGAGGGGCCACGTGGGCAGGCTCAAGTGATCCCAGGTGATGATGATTTGGCCAGGGGACCAGCTGGGAGTGATGACCTCATCGAGGTTAGTTCTGGTGTTAGGGTTAGAGAATTGCGGTTTTGGCTAGGGTTAGGGTTAGGATAAGGGTTCGGGCTAGCTAGGGTTCCGACGCAGATTAGGGCTAGGTTTAGGGTTAGGGTTAGAAGGTTTAGGGACAGGGTTAGGGTCACGGTGTAGTAACATTGGGAATTCACAATGAATGAGCTTCAACCACTGGACAAATGGGAGTGTCGCACTGAGAATTCACAACTCCAGACTAGGGAAATATTTAGAAATGTGCTTCATACACAAGAATACATGTTCCAATAGACTGAATATCTGAACAGCACAATTTTGTCACTGGGAAATCTTGTTCAAACACACCTGAGAAGAGAGTGTGACACTGTTTACATTTATTTTTCCCGTCAAAAGGAGTTGGCGTTTCCGGGAAAAGGAGTTGGTGAAACACTGAAAAATTCATTTTCCTAGAGCTATAGAACAGTAAGAAAGTATTGAGAACACTAAGAAATGAAAATGGTAGTTAGGCTACTGTTCCAAGTAGCGTTTTAATGTGCCTTTTAAATGCCGTTATGACACCCGTGTTGAAATGAAAACTCTCAGAGCTCAAAACAACAAACCTGTGGGATGTGTCAGAGTGTCTCTAGAACTCTTGGAATACGTTTTAGAACCCGAACATCTCTACTGAATTTTGAAATACTGGGAATATGTTTCCAAAGCGCTGTGAAAGGTAGGAAAAACATTTTAAAGTGGTAATAATGGTTAAAGTGCTGGTATATTTGTAAAAAAAAAAAAAAAAACAATATTTTAACCAAATTGGAATTCACAATGAAGGAGCTTGAGTCACTGGAAGAAAGTGACTCCAACTCGGGAAATTCACAATGATAACCTAGGTGAATATATAAGAACGTGCTTCAATCACCAGGAATACGTAAATAAAGGGCCTTAATATCTGTAAAACATTGTTTCATGACAAGGAGTTCGTGTTCAAAGAACATAGAACCGAGTTGGATACTGGTTACATTTATAATTCAGGGTCAATGTGTTGGCGTTTTTTGAGAGAAGCCTGGTTAGTCCCTTTAAACCGGAAGTGATGACGTCACCAAGGGGAGGGGCCACGTGGGCAGGCTCAAGTGATCCCAGGTGATGATGATTTGGCCAGGGGACCAGCTGGGAGTGATGACCTCATCGAGGTTAGTTCTGGTGTTAGGGTTAGAGAATTGCGGTTTGGGCTAGGGTTAGGGTTAGGATAAGGGTTCGGGCTAGCTACTGTTCCGACGCAGATTAGGGCTAGGTTTAGGGTTAGGGTTAGAGGTTTAGGGACAGGGTTAGGGTCACGGTGTAGTAACATTGGGAATTCACAATGAATGAGCTTCAACCACTGGACAAATGGGAGTGTCGCACTGAGAATTCACAACTCCAGACTAGGGAAATATTTAGAAATGTGCTTCATACACAAGAATACATGTTCCAATACACTGAATATCTGAACAGCACAATTTTGTCAACTGGGAAATCTTGTTCAAACAGCTGAGAAGAGAGTGTGACACTGTTTACATTTATTTTTCCCGTCAAAAGGAGTTGGCGTTTTCCGGGAAAAGGAGTTGGTGAAACACTGAAAAATTCATTTTCCTAGAGCTATAGAACAGTATGAAAGTATTGAGAACACTAAGAAATGAAAATGGTAGTTAGGCTAGTGTTCCAAGTAGCGTTTTAATGTGCCTTTAAAAATGCCGTTATGACACCCGTGTTAAAATGAAAACTCTCAGAGCTCAAAACAACAAACCTGTGGGATGTGTCAGAGTGTCTCTAGAACTCTTGGAATACGTTTTAGAACCCGAACATCTCTACTGAATTTTGAAATACTGGGAATATGTTTCCAAAGCGCTGTGAAAGGTAGGAAAAACTTTCAAGTGGTAATAATGGTTAAAGTGCTGGTATATTTGTAAAAAAAAAAAAAAAAACACTGTTTAAACCAAATTGGAATTCACAATGAAGGAGCTTGAGTCACCGGAAGAAAGTGACTCCAACTCGGGAAATTCACAATGATAACCTAGGTGAATATATAAGAACGTGCTTCAATCACCAGGAATACGTAAATAAAGGGCCTTAATATCTGTAAAACATTGTTTCATGACAAGGAGATCGTGTTCAAAGAACATAGAACCGAGTTGGTTACTGCTTACATTTATAATTCAGGGTCAATGTGTTGGCGTTTTTGAGAGAAGCCTGGTTAGGCCGTTGAACCGGAAGTGATGAAGTCACCAAGGGGAGGGGCCACGAGGGCAGGCTCAAGTGATCCCTGGTGATGATGATTTGGCCAGGGGACCAGCTGGGAGTGATGACCTCATCGAGGTTAGTTCTGGTGTTAGGGTTAGAGAGAATTGCGGTTTTGGCTAGGGTTAGGGTTAGGATAAGGGTTCGGGCTAGCTAGGGTTCCGACGCAGGTTAGGGCTAGGTATAGGGATAAGGTTAGAGGTTTAGGGACAGGGTTAGGGTCACGGTGTAGTAACATTGGGAATTCACAATGAATGAGCTTCAACCACTGGACAAATGGGAGTGTCGCACTGAGAATTCACAACTCCAGACTAGGGAAATATTTAGAAATGTGCTTCATACTCAGGAATACATGTTCCAATAGACTGAATATCTGAACAGCCCAATTTTGTCACTGGGAAATCTTGTTCAAACAGCTGAGAAGAGAGTGTGACACTGTTTACATTTATTTTTCCCGTCAAAATGAGTTGGCGTTTCCGGGAAAAGGAGTTGGTGAAACACTGAAAAATTCATTTTCCTAGAGCTATAGAACAGTATGAAAGTATTGAGAACACTAAGAAATGAAAATGGTAGTTAGGCTACTGTTCCAAGTAGCGTTTTAATGTGCCTTTTAAAAGCCGTTATGACACCCGTGTTGAAATGAAAACTCTCAGCGCTCAAAACAACAAACCTGTGGGATGTGTCAGAGTGTCTCTAGAACTCTTGGAATATGTTTTAGAACCCGAACATCTCTACTGAATTTTGAAATACTGGGAATATGTACCCAAAGCGCTGTGAATGGTAGGAAAAACATTCAAAGTGGTAATAATGGTTAAAGTGCTGGTATATTTGTAAAAAAAAAAAAAAAACTGTGTTTAACCAAATTGGAATTCACAATGAAGGAGCTTGAGTCACCAGAAGAAAGTGACTCCAACTCGGGAAATTCACAATGATAACCTAGGTGAATATGTAAGAACGTGCTTCAATCACAGGAATACGTAAATAAAGGGCCTTAATATCTGTAAAACATTGTTTCATGACAAGGAGATCGTGTTCAAAAGAACATAGAACCGAGTTGGATACTGGTTACATTTATAATTCAGGGTCAATGTGTTGGCGTTTTTGAGAAAAGCCTGGTTAGGCCGATTGAACCGGAAGTGATGAAGTCACCAAGGGGAGGGGCCACGTGGGCAGGCTCAAGTGATCCCAGGTGATGATGATTTGGCCAGGGGACCAGCTGGGAGTGATGACCTCATCGAGGTTAGTTCTGGTGTTAGGGTTAGAGAATTGCGGTTTGGGCTAGGGTTAGGGTTAGGATAAGGGTTCGGGCTAGCTAGGGTTCCGAAGCAGATTAAGGCTAGGTTTAGGGTTAGGGTTAGAGGTTTAGGGACAGGGTTAGGGTCACGGTGTAGTAACATTGGGAATTCACAATGAATGAGCTTCAACCACTGGACAAATGGGAGTGTCGCACTGAGAATTCACAACTCCAGACTAGGGAAATATTTAGAAATGTGCTTCATACACAAGAATACATGTTCCAATAGACTGAATATCTGAACAGCACAATTTTGTCACTGGGAAATCTTGTTCAAACAGCTGAGAACCGAGTGTGACACTGTTTACATTTATTTTTCCCGTCAAAAGGAGTTGGCGTTTCCGGAAAAAGAGTTGGTGAAACACTGAAAAATTCATTTTCCTAGAGCTATAGAACAGTATGAAAGTATTGAGAACACTAAGAAATGAAAATGGTAGTTAGGCTACTGTTCCAAGTAGCGTTTTAATGTGCCTTTAAAAATGCCGTTATGACACCCGTGTTAAAATGAAAACTCTCAGAGCTCAAAACAACAAACCTGTGGGATGTGTCAGAGTGTCTCTAGAACTCTTGGAATACGTTTTAGAACCCGAACATCTCTACTGAATTTTGAAATACTGGGAATATGTATCCAAAGCGCTGTGAAAGGTAGGAAAAACATTAAAGTGGTAATAATGGTTAAAGTGCTGGTATATTTGTAAAAAAAAAAAAAAACTGTTTAACCAAATTGGAATTCACAATGAAGGAGCTTGAGTCACTGGAAGAAAGTGACTCCAACTCGGGAAATTCACAATGATAACCTAGGTGAATATGTAAGAACGTGCTTCAATCACCAGGAATACGTAAATAAAGGGCCTTAATATCTGTAAAACATTGTTTCATGACAAGGAGATCGTGTTCAAAGAACATAGAACCGAGTTGGATACTGGTTACATTTTATAATTCAGGGTCAATGTGTTGGCGTTTTTGAGAGAAGCCTGGTTAGGCCGTTAAACCGGAAGTGATGACGTCACCAAGGGGAGGGGCCACGTGGGCAGGCTCAAGTGATCCCAGGTGATGATGATTTGGCCAGGGGACCAGCTGGGTGTGATGACCTCATCAAGGTTAGTTCTGGTGTTAGGGTTAGAGAATTGCAGTTTGGGCTAGGGTTAGGGTTAGGATAAGGGTTCGGGCTAGCTACGGTTCCGAAGCAGGTTAGGGCTAGGTTTAGGGTTAGGGTTAGAGGTTTAGGGACAGGGTTAGGGTCACGGTGTAGTAACATTGGGAATTCACAATGAATGAGCTTCAACCACTGGACAAATGGGAGTGTCGCACTGAGAATTCACAACTCCAGACTAGGGAAATATTTAGAAATGTGCTTCATACACAAGAATACATGTTCCAATACACTGAATATCTGAACAGCACAATTTTGTCACTGGGAAATCTTGTTCAAACAGCTGAGAACCGAGTGTGACACTGTTTACATTTATTTTTCCCGTCAAAAGGAGTTGGCGTTTCCGGGAAAAGGAGTTGGTGAAACACTGAAAAATTCATTTTCCTAGAGCTATAGAACAGTATGAAAGTATTGAGAACACTAAGAAATGAAAATGGTAGTTAGGCTAGTGTTCCCAGTAGCGTTTTAATGTGCCTTTAAAATGCCGTTATGACACCCGTGTTAAAATGAAAACTCTCCGAGCTCAAACCAACAAACCTGAAGGATGTGTCAGAGTGTCTCTAGAACTCTTGGAATACGTTTTAGAACCCGTACATCTCTACTGAATTTGGAAATACTGGGAATATGTATCCAAAGCGTTGTGAAAGGTAGGAAAAACTTTAAATTGGTAATAATGGTTAAAGTGCTGGTATATTTGTAAAAAAAAACAACACTGTTTAACCATATTGGAATTCACAATGAAGGAGCTTGAGTCACCGGAAGAAAGTGACTCCAACTCGGGAAATTCACAATGATAACCTAGGTGAATATGTAAGAACGTGCTTCAATCACCAGGAATATGTAAATAAAGGGCCTTAATATCTGTAAAACATTGTTTCATGACAAGGAGATCATTTTCAAAGAACATAGAACCGAGTTGGTTACTGCTTACATTTATAATTCAGGGTCAATGAATTGGCGTTTTTGAGAGAAGCCTGGTTAGGCCGTTAAACCGGAAGTGATGAAGTCACCAAGGGGAGGGGCCACGAGGGCAGGCTCAAGTGATCCCTGGTGATGATGATTTGGCCAGGGGACCAGCTGGGAGTGATGACCTCATCGAGGTTAGTTCTGGTGTTAGGGTTAGAGAATTGCGGTTTGGGCTAGGGTTAGGGTTAGGATAAGGGTTCGGGCTAGCTAGGGTTCCGACGCAGGTTAGGGCTAGGTATTTAGGGTTAGGGTTAGAAGTTTAGGGACAGGGTTAGGGTCACGGTGTAGTAACATTGGGAATTCACAATGAATGAGCTTCAACCACTGGACAAATGGGAGTGTCGCACTGAGAATTCACTACTCCAGACTAGGGAAATATTTAGAAATGTGCTTCATACACAAGAATACATGTTCCAATACACTGAATATCTGAACAGCACAATTTTGTCACTGGGAAATCTTGTTCAAACAGCTGAGAACCGAGTGTGACACTGTTTACATTTATTTTTCCCGTCAAAAGGAGTTGGCGTTTCCGGGAAAAGGAGTTGGTGAAACACTGAAAAATTCATTTTCCTAGAGCTATAGAACAGTATGAAAGTATTGAGAACACTAAGAAATGAAAATGGTAGTTAGGCTACTGTTCCAAGTAGCGTTTTAATGTGCCTTTAAAAAGCCGTTATGACACCCGTGTTAAAATGAAAACTCTCAGAGCTCAAAACAACAAACCTGTGGGATGTGTCAGAGTGTCTCTAGAACTCTTGGAATACGTTTTAGAACCCGAACATCTCTACTGAATTTTGAAATACTGGGAATATGTATCCAAAGCGCTGTGAAAGGTAGGAAAAACTTTAAAGTGGTAATAATGGTTAAAGTGCTGGTATATTTGTGTAAAAAAAAAAAAAATGTTTAACCAAATTGGAATTCACAATGAAGGAGCTTGAGTCACCAGAAGAAAGTGACTCCAACTCGGGAAATTCACAATGATAACCTAGGTGAATATGTAAGAACGTGCTTCAATCACCAGGAATACGTAAATAAAGGGCCTTAATATCTGTAAAACATTGTTTCATGACAAGGAGATCGTGTTCAAAGAACATAGAACCGAGTTGGATACTGCTTACATTTATAATTCAGGGTCAATGTGTTGGCGTTTTTGAGAGAAGCCTGGTTAGGCCGTTTGAAACCGGAAGTGATGACGTCACCAAGGGGAGGGGCCACGTGGGCAGGCTCAAGTGATCCCAGGTGATGATGATTTGGCCAGGGGACCAGCTGGGAGTGATGACCACATCAAGGTTAGTTCTGGTTGTTAGGGTTAGAGAATTGCAGTTTGGGCTAGGGTTAGGGTTAGGATAAGGGTTCGGGCTAGCTAGGGTTCCGAAGCAGATTAAGGCTAGGTTTAGGGTTAGGGTTAGAAGTTTAGGGACAGGGTTAGGGTCACGGTGTAGTAACATTGGGAATTCACAATGAATGAGCTTCAACCACTGGACAAATGGGAGTGTCGCACTGAGAATTCACAACTCCAGACTAGGGAAATATTTAGAAATGTGCTTCATACACAAGAATACATGTTCCAATACACTGAATATCTGAACAGCACAATTTTTGTCACTGGGAAATCTTGTTCAAACAGCTGAGAACCGAGTGTGACACTGTTTACATTTATTTTTTCCCGTCAAAAGGAGTTGGCGTTTCCGGGAAAAGGAGTTGGTGAAACACTGAAAAATTCATTTTCCTAGAGCTATAGAACAGTATGAAAGTATTGAGAACACTAAGAAATGAAAATGGTAGTTAGGCTACTGTTTCAAGTAGCGTTTTAATGTGCCTTTAAAATGCCGTTATGACACCCGTGTTAAAATGAAAACTCTCAGAGCTCAAAACAACAAACCTGTGGGATGTGTCAGAGTGTCTCTAGAACTCTTGGAATACGTTTTAGAACCCGAACATCTCTACTGAATTTTGAAATACTGGGAATATGTACCCAAAGCGCTGTGAAAGGTAGGAAAAACTTTAAAGGGGTAATAATGGTTAAAGTGCTGGTATATTTTGTAAAAAAAAAAAAAACACTGTTTAACCAAATTGGAATTCACAATGAAGGAGCTTGAGTCACCGGAAGAAAGTGACTCCAACTCGGGAAATTCACAATGATAACCTAGGTGAATATGTAAGAACGTGCTTCAATCACCAGGAATACGTAAATAAAGGGCCTTAATATCTGTAAAACATTGTTTCATGACAAGGAGATCGTGTTCAAAGAACATAGAACCGAGTTGGTTACTGCTTACATTTATAATTCAGGGTCAATGTGTTGGCGTTTTTGAGAGAAGCCTGGTTAGGCCGTTGAACCGGAAGTGATGAAGTCACCAAGGGGAGGGGCCACGAGGGCAGGCTCAAGTGATCCCAGGTGATGATGATTTGGCCAGGGGACCAGCTGGGAGTGATGACCTCATCGAGGTTAGTTCTGGTGTTAGGGTTAGAGAATTGCGGTTTGGGCTAGGGTTAGGGTTAGGATAAGGGTTCGGGCTAGCTAGGGTTCCGACGCAGGTTAGGGCTAGGTTTAGGGTTAGGGTTAGAAGTTTAGGGACAGGGTTAGGGTCACGGTGTAGTAACATTGGGAATTCACAATGAATGAGCTTCAACCACTGGACAAATGGGAGTGTCGCACTGAGAATTCACAACTCCAGACTAGGGAAATATTTAGAAATGTGCTTCATACACAAGAATACATGTTCCAATACACTGAATATCTGAACAGCACAATTTTGTCACTGGGAAATCTTGTTCAAACAGCTGAGAACCGAGTGTGACACTGTTTACATTTATTTTTCCCCCTTCAAAAGAGTTGGCGTTTCCGGGAAAAGGAGTTGGTGAAACACTGAAAAATTCATTTTCCTAGAGCTATAGAACAGTATGAAAGTATTGAGAACACTAAGAAATGAAAATGGTAGTTAGGCTACTGTTCCAAGTAGCGTTTTAATGTGCCTTTAAAATGCCGTTATGACACCCGTGTTAAAATGAAAACTCTCAGAGCTCAAAACAACAAACCTGAGGGATGTGTCAGAGTGTCTCTAGAACTCTTGGAATACGTTTTAGAACCCGAACATCTCTACTGAATTTTGAAATACTGGGAATATGTATCCAAAGCGCTGTGAAAGGTAGGAAAAACTTTAAAGTGGTAATAATGGTTAAAGTGCTGGTATATTTGTAAAAAAAAAAAAATATTGTTTAACCAAATTGGAATTCACAATGAAGGAGCTTGAGTCACCAGGAAAGAAAGTGACTCCAACTCGGGAAATTCACAATGATAACCTAGGTGAATATGTAAGAACGTGCTTCAATCACCAGGAATACGTAAATAAAGGGCCTTAATATCTGTAAAAACATTGTTTCATGACAAGGAGATCGTGTTCAAAGAACATAGAACCGAGTTGGATACTGCTTACATTTATAATTCAGGGTCAATGTGTTGGCGTTTTTGAGAGAAGCCTGGTTAGGCCGTTAAACCGGAAGTGATGACGTCACCAAGGGGAGGGGCCACGTGGGCAGGCTCAAGTGATCCCAGGTGATGATGATTTGGCCAGGGGACCAGCTGGGTGTGATGACCACATCGAGGTTAGTTCTGGTGTTAGGGTTAGAGAATTGCAGTTTGGGCTAGGGTTAGGGTTAGGATAAGGGTTCGGGCTAGCTACTGGTTCCGAAGCAGGTTAGGGCTAGGTTTAGGGTTAGGGTAGAAGTTTAGGGACAGGGTTAGGGTCACGGTGTAGTAACATTGGGAATTCACAATGAATGAGCTTCAACCACACTGGACAAATGGGAGTGTCGCACTGAGAATTCACTACTCCAGACTAGGGAAATATTTAGAAATGTGCTTCATACACAAGAATACATGTTCCAATACACTGAATATCTGAACAGCACAATTTTGTCACTGGGAAATCTTGTTCAAACAGCTGAGAACCGAGTGTGACACTGTTTACATTTATTTTTCCCGTCAAAAGGAGTTGGCGTTTCCGGGAAAAGGAGTTGGTGAAACACTGAAAAATTCATTTTCCTAGAGCTATAGAACAGTATGAAAGTATTGAGAACACTAAGAAATGAAAATGGTAGTTAGGCTACTGTTCCAAGTAGCGTTTTAATGTGCCTTTAAAATGCCGTTATGACACCCGTGTTAAAATGAAAACTCTCAGAGCTCAAAACAACAAACCTGTGGGATGTGTCAGAGTGTCTCTAGAACTCTTGGAATACGTTTTAGAACCCGAACACATCTCTACTGAATTTTGAAATACTGGGAATATGTACCCAAAGCGCTGTGAAAGGTAGGAAAAACTTTAAAGTGGTAATAATGGTTAAAGTGCTGGTATATTTGTAAAAAAAAAAAAAAAAACACTGTTTAACCAAATTGGAATTCACAATGAAGGAGCTTGAGTCACCAGAAGAAAGTGACTCCAACTCGGGAAATTCACAATGATAACCTAGGTGAATATGTAAGAACGTGCTTCAATCACCAGGAATACGTAAATAAAGGGCCTTAATATCTGTAAAACATTGTTTCATGACAAGGAGATCGTGTTCAAAGAACATAGAACCGAGTTGGATACTGCTTACATTTATAATTCAGGGTCAATGAATTGGCGTTTTTGAGAGAAGCCTGGTTAGGCCGTTAAACCGGAAGTGATGAAGTCACCAAGGGGAGGGGCCACGAGGGCAGGCTCAAGTGATCCCAGGTGATGATGATTTGGCCAGGGGACCAGCTGGGTGTGATGACCACATCGAGGTTAGTTCTGGTGTTAGGGTTAGAGAATTGCAGTTTGGGCTAGGGTTAGGGTTAGGATAAGGGTTCGGGCTAGCTAGGGTTCCGAAGCAGGTTAGGGCTAGGTTTAGGGTTAGGGTTAGAAGTTTAGGGACAGGGTTAGGGTCACGGTGTAGTAACATTGGGAATTCACAATGAATGAGCTTCAACCACTGGACAAATGGGAGTGTCGCACTGAGAATTCACTACTCCAGACTAGGGAAATATTTAGAAATGTGCTTCATACACAAGAATACATGTTCCAATACACTGAATATCTGAACAGCACAATTTTGTCACTGGGAAATCTTGTTCAAACAGCTGAGAACCGAGTGTGACACTGTTTTACATTTATTTTTCCCGTCAAAATGAGTTGGCGTTTCCGGGAAAAGGAGTTGGTGAAACACTGAAAAATTCATTTTCCTAGAGCTATAGAACAGTATGAAAGTATTGAGAACACTAAGAAATGAAAATGGTAGTTAGGCTACTGTTCCAAGTAGCGTTTTAATGTGCCTTTTTAAAATGCCGTTATGACACCCGTGTTTAAAATGAAAACTCTCAGAGCTCAAAACAACAAACCTGTGGGATGTGTCAGAGTGTCTCTAGAACTCTTGGAATACGTTTTAGAACCCGAACATCTCTACTGAATTTTGAAATACTGGGAATATGTACCCAAAGCGCTGTGAAAGGTAGGAAAAACTTTAAAGTGGTAATAATGGTTAAAGTGCTGGTATATTTGTAAAAAAAAAAAAAAAAAACACTGTTTAACCAAATTGGAATTCACAATGAAGGAGCCTCAGTCACCAGAAGAAAGTGACTCCAACTCGGGAAATTCACAATGATAACCTAGGTGAATATGTAAGAACGTGCTTCAATCCCCAGGAATACGTAAATAAAGGGCCTTAATATCTGTAAAACATTGTTTCATGACAAGGAGATCGTGTTCCAAGAACATAGAACCGAGTTGGTTACTGCTTACATTTATAATTCAGGGTCAATGAGTTGGCGTTTTTGAGAGAAGCCTGGTTAGGCCGATAAACCGGAAGTGATGAAGTCACCAAGGGGAGGGGCCACGTGGGCAGGCTCAAGTGATCCCAGGTGATGATGATTTGGCCAGGGGACCAGCTGGGTGTGATGACCACATCAAGGTTAGTTCTGGTGTTAGGGTTTAGAGAATTGCAGTTTGGGCTAGGGTTAGGGTTAGGATAAGGGTTCGGGCTAGCTAAGGTTCCGAAGCATGTTAAGGCTAGTTTTAGGGTTAGGGTTAGAAGTTTTAGGGACAGGGTTAGGGTCACGGTGTAGTAACATTGGGAATTCACAATGAATGAGCTTCAACCACTGGACAAATGGGAGTGTCGCACTGAGAATTCACAACTCCAGACTAGGGAAATATTTAGAAATGTGCTTCATACACAAGAATACATGTTCCAATACACTGAATATCTGAACAGCACAATTTTGTCACTGGGAAATCTTGTTCAAACACCTGAGAACCGAGTGTGACACTGTTTACATTTATTTTTCCCGTCAAAAGAGTTGGCGTTTCCGGGAAAAGGAGTTGGTGAAACACTGAAAAATTCATTTTCCTAGAGCTATAGAACAGTAAGAAAGTATTGAGAACACTAAGAAATGAAAATGGTAGTTAGGCTACTGTTCCAAGTAGCGTTTTAATGTGCCTTTAAAATGCCGTTATGACACCCGTGTTAAAATGAAAACTCTCAGAGCTCAAAACAACAAACCTGTGGGATGTGTCAGAGTGTCTCTAGAACTCTTGGAATACGTTTTAGAACCCGAACATCTCTACTGAATTTTGAAATACTGGGAATATGTATCCAAAGCGCTGTGAAAGGTAGGAAAAACTTTAAAGTGGTAATAATGGTTAAAGTGCTGGTATATTTGTAAAAAAAAAAAAAAAACATTGTTTAACCAAATTGGAATTCACAATGAAGGAGCTTGAGTCACTGGAAGAAAGTGACTCCAACTCGGGAAATTCACAATGATAACCTAGGTGAATATGTAAGAACGTGCTTCAATCACCAGGAATACGTAAATAAAGGGCCTTAATATCTGTAAAACATTGTTTCATGACAAGGAGATCGTGTTCAAAGAACATAGAACCGAGTTGGATACTGCTTACATTTATAATTCAGGGTCAATGTGTTGGCGTTTTTGAGAGAAGCCTGGTTAGGGCCTTTAAACCGGAAGTGATGACGTCACCAAGGGGAGGGGCCACGTGGGCAGGCTCAAGTGATCCCAGGTGATGATGATTTGGCCAGGGGACCAGCTGGGTGTGATGACCACATCAAGGTTAGTTCTGGTGTTAGGGTTAGAGAATTGCAGTTTGGGGCTAGGGTTAGGGTTAGGATAAGGGTTCGGGCTAGCTACGGTTCCGAAGCATGTTAAGGCTAGGTTTAGGGTTAGGGTTAGAAGTTTAGGGACAGGGTTAGGGTCACGGTGTAGTAACATTGGGAATTCACAATGAATGAGCTTCAACCACTGGACAAATGGGAGTGTCGCACTGAGAATTCACAACTCCAGACTAGGGAAATATTTAGAAATGTGCTTCATACACAAGAATACATGTTCCAATACACTGAATATCTGAACAGCACAATTTTGTCACTGGGAAATCTTGTTCAAACAGCTGAGAACCAAGTGTGACACTGTTTACATTTATTTTTCCCGTCAAAAGGAGTTGGCGTTTCCGGGAAAAGGAGTTGGTGAAACACTGAAAAATTCATTTTCCTAGAGCTATAGAACAGTATGAAAGTATTGAGAACACTAAGAAATGAAAATGGTAGTTAGGCTACTGTTCCAAGTAGCGTTTTAATGTGCCTTTAAAAATGCCGTTATGACACCCGTGTTAAAATGAAAACTCTCAGAGCTCAAAACAACAAACCTGAGGGATGTGTCAGAGTGTCTCTAGAACTCTTGGAATACGTTTTAGAACCCGAACATCTCTACTGAATTTTGAAATACTGGGAATATGTACCCAAAGCGCTGTGAAAGGTAGGAAAAAACTTTAAAGGGTAATAATGGTTAAAGTGCTGGTATATTTGTAAAAAAAAAAAAAAACACTGTTTAACCAAATTGGAATTCACAATGAAGGAGCTTGAGTCACCGGAAGAAAGTGACTCCAACTCGGGAAATTCACAATGATAACCTAGGTGAATATGTAAGAACGTGCTTCAATCACCAGGAATACGTAAATAAAGGGCCTTAATATCTGTAAAACATTGTTTCATGACAAGGAGATTGTGTTCAAAGAACATAGAACCGAGTTGGTTACTGCTTACATTTATAATTCAGGGTCAATGAATTGGCGTTTTTGAGAGAAGCCTGGTTAGGCCGTTAAACCGGAAGTGATGAAGTCACCAAGGGGAGGGGCCACGAGGGCAGGCTCAAGTGATCCCTGGCTATGATGATTTGCCCAGGGGACCAGCTGGGAGTGATGACCTCATCGAGGTTAGTTCTGGTGTTAGGGTTAGAGAATTGCGGTTCGGGGCTAGGGTTAGGGTTAGGATAAGGGTTCGGGCTAGCTAGGGTTCCAACGCAGGTTAGGGCATATTTAGGGTTAGGGATAGAAGTTTAGGGACAGGGTTAGGGTCACGGTGTAGTAACATTGGGAATTCACAATGAATGAGCTTCAACCACTGGACAAATGGGTGTGTCGCACTGAGAATTCACTACTCCAGACTAGGGAAATATTTAGAAATGTGCTTCATACACAAGAATACATGTTCCAATACACTGAATATCTGAACAGCACAATTTCGTCACTGGGAAATCTTGTTCAAATAGCTGAGAACCGAGTGTGACACTGTTTACATTTATTTTTCCCTTCAAATGAGTTGGCGTTTCCGGGAAAAGGAGTTGGTGAAACACTGAAAAATTCATTTTCCTAGAGCTATAGAACAGTATGAAAGTATTGAGAACACTAAGAAATGAAAATGGTAGTTAGGCTACTGTTCCAAGTAGCGTTTTAATGTGCCTTTAAAATGCCGTTATGACACCCGTGTTTAAAATGAAAACTCTCAGAGCTCAAAACAACAAACCTGTGGGATGTGTCAGAGTGTCTCTAGAACTCTTGGAATACGTTTTAGAACCCGAACATCTCTACTGAATTTTGAAATACTGGGAATATGTATCCAAAGCGCTGTGAAAGGTAGGAAAAACTTTAAAGTGGTAATAATGGTTAAAGTGCTGGTATATTTGTAAAAAAAAAAAAAAAACACTGTTTAACCAAATTGGAATTCACAATGAAGGAGCTTGAGTCACCAGAAGAAAGTGACTCCAACTCGGGAAATTCACAATGATAACCTAGGTGAATATGTAAGAACGTGCTTCAATCACCAGGAATACGTAAATAAAGGGCCTTAATATCTGTAAAACATTGTTTCATGACAAGGAGATCGTGTTCAAAGAACATAGAACCGAGTTGGATACTGCTTACATTTATAATTCAGGGTCAATGTGTTGGCGTTTTTGAGAGAAGCCTGGTTAGGCCCGTTAAACCGGAAGTGATGACGTCACCAAGGGGAGGGGCCACGTGGGCAGGCTCAAGTGATCCCAGGTGATGATGATTTGGCCAGGGGACCAGCTGGGTGTGATGACCACATCAAGGTTAGTTCTGGTGTTAGGGTTAGAGAATTGCAGTTTGGGCTAGGGTTAGGGTTAGGATAAGGGTTCGGGCTAGCTACTGTTCCGAAGCATGTTAAGGCTAGGTTTAGGGTTAGGGTTAGAAGTTTAGGGACAGGGTTAGGGTCACGGTGTAGTAACATTGGGAATTCACAATGAATGAGCTTCAACCACTGGACAAATGGGAGTGTCGCACTGAGAATTCACAACTCCAGACTAGGGAAATATTTAGAAATGTGCTTCATACACAAGAATACATGTTCCAATACACTGAATATCTGAACAGCACAATTTTGTCACTGGGAAATCTTGTTCAAACAGCTGAGAACCGAGTGTGACACTGTTTACATTTATTTTTCCCGTCAAAAGGAGTTGGCGTTTCCGGGAAAAGGAGTTGGTGAAACACTGAAAAATTCATTTTCCTAGAGCTATAGAACAGTATGAAAGTATTGAGAACACTAAGAAATGAAAATGGTAGTTAGGCTACTGTTCCAAGTAGCGTTTTAATGTGCCTTTAAAATGCCGTTATGACACCCGTGTTAAAATGAAAACTCTCAGAGCTCAAAACAACAAACCTGAGGGATGTGTCAGAGTGTCTCTAGAACTCTTGGAATACGTTTTAGAACCCGAACATCTCTACTGAATTTTGAAATACTGGGAATATGTACCCAAAGCGCTGTGAAAGGTAGGAAAAACTTTAAAGTGGTAATAATGGTTAAAGTGCTGGTATATTTGTAAAAAAAAAAAAAAAACACTGTTTAACCAAATTGGAATTCACAATGAAGGAGCTTGAGTCACCGGAAGAAAGTGACTCCAACTCGGGAAATTCACAATGATAACCTAGGTGAATATGTAAGAACGTGCTTCAATCACCAGGAATACGGTAAATAAAGGGCCTTAATATCTGTAAAACATTGTTTCATGACAAGGAGATCGTGTTCAAAGAACATAGAACCGAGTTGGTTACTGCTTACATTTATAATTCAGGGTCAATGAATTGGCGTTTTTGAGAGAAGCCTGGTTAGGCCGTTAAACCGGAAGTGATGAAGTCACCAAGGGGAGGGGCCACGAGGGCAGGCTCAAGTGATCCCTGGCTATGATGATTTGGCCAGGGGACCAGCTGGGTGTGATGACCTCATCGAGGTTAGTTCTGGTGTTAGGGTTAGAGAATTGCGGTTTGGGCTAGGGTTAGGGTTAGGATAAGGGTTCGGGCTAGCTAGGGTTCCGAAGCAGGTTAGGGCTAGGTTTAGGGTTAGGGTTAGAAGTTTAGGGACAGGGTTAGGGTCACGGTGTAGTAACATTGGGAATTCACAATGAATGAGCTTCAACCACTGGACAAATGGGAGTGTCGCACTGAGAATTCACTACTCCAGACTAGGGAAAATATTTAGAAATGTGCTTCATACACAAGAATACATGTTCCAATACACTGAATATCTGAACAGCACAATTTTGTCACTGGGAAATCTTGTTCAAACAGCTGAGAACCGAGTGTGACACTGTTTACATTTATTTTTCCCGTCAAAAGGAGTTGGCGTTTCCGGGAAAAGGAGTTGGTGAAACACTGAAAAATTCATTTTCCTAGAGCTATAGAACAGTATGAAAGTATTGAGAACACTAAGAAATGAAAATGGTAGTTAGGCTACTGTTCCAAGTAGCGTTTTAATGTGCCTTTAAAATGCCGTTATGACACCCGTGTTAAAATGAAAACTCTCAGAGCTCAAAACAACAAACCTGTGGGATGTGTCAGAGTGTCTCTAGAACTCTTGGAATACGTTTTAGAACCCGAACATCTCTACTGAATTTTGAAATACTGGGAATATGTACCCAAAGCGCTGTGAAAGGTAGGAAAAACTTTTAAAGTGGTAATAATGGTTAAAGTGCCTGGTATATTTGTAAAAAAAAAAAAAAACACTGTTTAACCAAATTGGAATTCACAATGAAGGAGCTTGAGTCACCAGAAGAAAGTGACTCCAACTCGGGAAATTCACAATGATAACCTAGGTGAATATGTAAGAACGTGCTTCAATCACCAGGAATACGTAAATAAAGGGCCTTAATATCTGTAAAACATTGTTTCATGACAAGGAGATCGTGTTCAAAGAACATAGAACCGAGTTGGTTACTGCTTACATTTATAATTCAGGGTCAATGAGTTGGCGTTTTTGAGAGAAGCCTGGTTAGGCCGATAAACCGGAAGTGATGAAGTCACCAAGGGGAGGGGCCACGAGGGCAGGCTCAAGTGATCCCAGGTGATGATGATTTGGCCAGGGGACCAGCTGGGTGTGATGACCACATCAAGGTTAGTTCTGGTGTTAGGGTTAGAGAATTGCAGTTTGGGCTAGGGTTAGGGTTAGGATAAGGGTTCGGGCTAGCTAAGATTCCGAAGCATGTTAAGGCTAGGTTTAGGGTTAGGGTTAGAAGTTTAGGGACAGGGTTAGGGTCACGGTGTAGTAACATTGGGAATTCACAATGAATGAGCTTCAACCACTGGACAAATGGGAGTGTCGCACTGAGAATTCACAACTCCAGACTAGGGAAATATTTAGAAATGTGCTTCATACACAAGAATACATGTTCCAATACACTGAATATCTGAACAGCACAAATTTTGTCACTGGGAAATCTTGTTCAAACAGCTGAGAACCGAGTGTGACACTGTTTACATTTATTTTTCCCGTCAAATGAGTTGGCGTTTCCGGGAAAAGGAGTTGGTGAAACACTGAAAAATTCATTTTCCTAGAGCTATAGAACAGTATGAAAGTATTGAGAACACTAAGAAATGAAAATGGTAGTTAGGCTACTGTTCCAAGTAGCGTTTTAATGTGCCTTTAAAATGCCGTTATGACACCCGTGTTAAAATGAAAACTCTCAGAGAGCTCAAAACAACAAACCTGTGGGATGTGTCAGAGTGTCTCTAGAACTCTTGGAATACGTTTTAGAACCCGAACATCTCTACTGAATTTTGAAATACTGGGAATATGTACCCAAAGCGCTGTGAAAGGTAGGAAAAACTTTAAAGTGGTAATAATGGTTAAAGTGCTGGTATATTTGTAAAAAAAAAAAAAAAAACACACTGTTTTAACCAAATTGGAATTCACAATGAAGGAGCTTGAGTCACCAGGAAGAAAGTGACTCCAACTCGGGAAATTCACAATGATAACCTAGGTGAATATGTAAGAACGTGCTTCAATCACCAGGAATACGTAAATAAAGGGCCTTAATATCTGTAAAACATTGTTTCATGACAAGGAGATCGTGTTCCAAGAACATAGAACCGAGTTGGTTACTGCTTACATTTATAATTCAGGGTCAATGTGTTGGCGTTTTTGAGAGAAGCCTGGTTAGGCCGATTAAACCGGAAGTGATGAAGTCACCAAGGGGAGGGGCCACGTGGGCAGGCTCAAGTGATCCCAGGTGATGATGATTTGGCCAGGGGACCAGCTGGGTGTGATGACCACATCAAGGTTAGTTCTGGTGTTAGGGTTAGAGAATTGCAGTTTGGGCTAGGGTTAGGGTTAGGATAAGGGTTCGGGCTAGCTAGGGTTCCGAAGCATGTTAAGGGCTAGGTTTAGGGTTAGGGTTAGTGGTTTAGGGACAGGGTTAGGGTCACGGTGTAGTAACATTGGGAATTCACAATGAATGAGCTTCAACCACTGGACAAATGGGAGTGTCGCACTGAGAATTCACAACTCCAGACTAGGGAAATATTTAGAAATGTGCTTCATACACAAGAATACATGTTCCAATACACTGAATATCTGAACAGCACAATTTTGTCACTGGGAAATCTTGTTCAAACACCTGAGAACCGAGTGTGACACTGTTTACATTTATTTTTCCCGTCAAATGAGTTGGCGTTTCCGGGAAAAGGAGTTGGGGAAACACTGAAAAATTCATTTTCCTAGAGCTATAGAACAGTAAGAAAGTATTGAGAACACTAAGAAATGAAAATGGTAGTTAGGCTACTGTTCCAAGTAGCGTTTTAATGTGCCTTTAAAATGCCGTTATGACACCCGTGTTAAAATGAAAACTCTCAGAGCTCAAAACAACAAACCTGAGGGATGTGTCAGAGTGTCTCTAGAACTCTTGGAATACGTTTTAGAACCCGAACATCTCTACTGAATTTTGAAATACTGGGAATATGTATCCAAAGCGCTGTGAAAGGTAGGAAAAACTTTAAAGTGGTAATAATGGTTAAAGTGCTGGTATATTTGTAAAAAAAAAAAAAAAAACACTGTTTAACCAAATTGGAATTCACAATGAAGGAGCTTGAGTCACCAGAAGAAAGTGACTCCAACTCGGGAAATTCACAATGATAATCTAGGTGAATATGTAAGAACGTGCTTCAATCACCAGGAATATGTAAATAAAGGGCCTTAATATCTGTAAAACATTGTTTCATGACAAGGAGATCGTGTTCAAAGAACATAGAACCGAGTTGGATACTGCTTACATTTATAATTCAGGGTCAATGTGTTGGCGTTTTTGAGAGAAGCCTGGTTAGGCAGATAAGCCGGAAGTGATGACGTCACCAAGGGGAGGGGCCACGTGGGCAGGCTCAAGTGATCCCAGGTGATGATGATTTGGCCAGGGGACCAGCTGGGTGTTATGATGACCACATCAAGGTTAGTTCTGGTGTTAGGGTTAGAGAATTGCAGTTTGGGCTAGGGTTAGGGTTAGGATAAGGGTTCGGGCTAGCTACTGTTCCGAAGCATGTTAAGGCTAGGTTTAGGGTTAGGGTTAGAAGTTTAGGGACAGGGTTAGGGTCACGGTGTAGTAACATTGGGAATTCACAATGAATGAGCTTCAACCACTGGACAAATGGGAGTGTCGCACTGAGAATTCACAACTCCAGACTAGGGAAATATTTAGAAATGTGCTTCATACACAAGAATACATGTTCCAATACACTGAATATCTGAACAGCACAATTTTGTCACTGGAAATCTTGTTCAAACAGCTGAGAACCGAGTGTGACACTGTTTACATTTATTTTTCCCCCCGTCAAATGGAGTTGGCGTTTCCGGGAAAAGGAGTTGGTGAAACACTGAAAAATTCATTTTCCTAGAGCTATAGAACAGTATGAAAGTATTGAGAACACTAAGAAATGAAAATGGTAGTTAGGCTACTGTTCCAAGTAGCGTTTTAATGTGCCTTTAAAATGCCGTTATGACACCCGTGTTTAAAATGAAAACTCTCAGAGCTCAAAACAACAAACCTGAGGGATGTGTCAGAGTGTCTCTAGAACTCTTGGAATACGTTTTAGAACCCGAACATCTCTACTGAATTTTGAAATACTGGGAATATGTACCCAAAGCGCTGTGAAAGGTAGGAAAAACTTTAAAGTGGTAATAATGGTTAAAGTGCTGGTATATTTTGTAAAAAAAAAAAAAACACTGTTTAACCAAATTGGAATTCACAATGAAGGAGCTTGAGTCACCAGAAGAAAGTGACTCCAACTCGGGAAATTCACAATGATAACCTAGGTGAATATGTAAGAACGTGCTTCAATCACCAGGAATATGTAAATAAAGGGCCTTAATATCTGTAAAACATTGTTTCATGACAAGGAGATCGTGTTCAAAGAACATAGAACCGAGTTGGTTACTGCTTACATTTATAATTCAGGGTCAATGAATTGGCGTTTTTGAGAGAAGCCTGGTTAGGCCGTTAAACCGGAAGTGATGAAGTCACCAAGGGGAGGGGCCACGAGGGCAGGCTCAAGTGATCCCTGGTGATGATGATTTGGCCAGGGGACCAGCTGGGTGTGATGACCACATCAAGGTTAGTTCTGGTGTTAGGGTTAGAGAATTGCAGTTTGGGCTAGGGTTAGGGTTAGGATAAGGGTTCGGGCTAGCTAGGGTTCCGAAGCAGTTAAGGCTAGGTTTAGGGTTAGGGTTAGAAGTTTAGGGACAGGGTTAGGGTCACGGTGTAGTAACATTGGGAATTCACAATGAATGAGCTTCAACCACTGGACAAATGGGAGTGTCGCACTGAGAATTCACAACTCCAGACTAGGGAAATATTTAGAAATGTGCTTCATACACAAGAATACATGTTCCAATACACTGAATATCTGAACAGCACAATTTTGTCACTGGGAAATCTTGTTCAAACAGCTGAGAACCGAGTGTGACACTGTTTACATTTATTTTTCCCGTCAAAAGGAGTTGGCGTTTCCGGGAAAAGGAGTTGGTGAAACACTGAAAAATTCATTTTCCTAGAGCTATAGAACAGTAAGAAAGTATTGAGAACACTAAGAAATGAAAATGGTAGTTAGGCTACTGTTCCAAGTAGCGTTTTAATGTGCCTTTAAAATGCCGTTATGACACCCGTGTTAAAATGAAAACTCTCAGAGCTCAAAACAACAAACCTGTGGGATGTGTCAGAGTGTCTCTAGAACTCTTGGAATACGTTTTAGAACCCGAACATCTCTACTGAATTTTGAAATACTGGGAATATGTACCCAAAGCGCTGTGAAAGGTAGGAAAAACTTTAAAGTGGTAATAATGGTTAAAGTGCTGGTATATTTGTAAAAAAAAAAAAAAAACTGTTTAACCAAATTGGAATTCACAATGAAGGAGCTTGAGTCACCAGAAGAAAGTGACTCCAACTCGGGAAATTCACAATGATAACCTAGGTGAATATGTAAGAACGTGCTTCAATCACCAGGAATACGTAAATAAAGGGCCTTAATATCTGTAAAACATTGTTTCATGACAAGGAGATCGTGTTCCAAGAACATAGAACCGAGTTGGTTACTGCTTACATTTATAATTCAGGGTCAATGTGTTGGCGTTTTTGAGAGAAAGCCTGGTTAGGCCGATAAACCGGAAGTGATGAAGTCACCAAGGGGAGGGGCCACGTGGGCAGGCTCAAGTGATCCCAGGTGATGATGATTTGGCCAGGGGACCAGCTGGGTGTGATGACCACATCAAGGTTAGTTCTGGTGTTAGGGTTAGAGAATTGCAGTTTGGGCTAGGGTTAGGGTTAGGATAAGGGTTCGGGCTAGCTAAGATTCCGAAGCATGTTAAGGCTAGGTTTAGGGTTAGGGTTAGTGGTTTAGGGACAGGGTTAGGGTCACGGTGTAGTAACATTGGGAATTCACAATGAATGAGCTTCAACCACTGGACAAATGGGAGTGTCGCACTGAGAATTCACTACTCCAGACTAGGGAAATATTTAGAAATGTGCTTCATACACAAGAATACATGTTCCAATACACTGAATATCTGAACAGCACAATTTTGTCACTGGGAAATCTTGTTCAAACAGCTGAGAACCGAGTGTGACACTGTTTACATTTATTTTTCCCGTCAAATGAGTTGGCGTTTCCGGGAAAAGGAGTTGGTGAAACACTGAAAAATTCATTTTTCCTAGAGCTATAGAACAGTATGAAAGTATTGAGAACACTAAGAAATGAAAATGGTAGTTAGGCTACTGTTCCAAGTAGCGTTTTAATGTGCCTTTAAAATGCCGTTATGACACCCGTGTTTAAAATGAAAACTCTCAGAGCTCAAAACAACAAACCTGTGGGATGTGTCAGAGTGTCTCTAGAACTCTTGGAATACGTTTTAGAACCCGAACATCTCTACTGAATTTTGAAATACTGGGAATATGTATCCAAAGCGCTGTGAAAGGTAGGAAAAACTTTAAAGTGGTAATAATGGTTAAAGTGCTGGTATATTTGTAAAAAAAAAAAAACACTGTTTTAACCAAATTGGAATTCACAATGAAGGAGCTTGAGTCACCGGAAGAAAGTGACTCCAACTCGGGAAATTCACAATGATAACCTAGGTGAATATGTAAGAACGTGCTTCAATCACCAGGAATATGTAAATAAAGGGCCTTAATATCTGTAAAACATTGTGTTTCATGACAAGGAGATCATGTTCAAAGAACATAGAACCGAGTTGGTTACTGCTTACATTTATAATTCAGGGTCAATGAATTGGCGTTTTTGAGAGAAGCCTGGTTAGGCCGTTAAACCGGAAGTGATGAAGTCACCAAGGGGAGGGGCCACGAGGGCAGGCTCAAGTGATCCCTGGTGATGATGATTTGGCCAGGGGACCAGCTGGGAGTGATGACCTCATCGAGGTTAGTTCTGGTGTTAGGGTTAGAGAATTGCGGTTTGGGCTAGGGTTAGGGTTAGGATAAGGGTTCGGGCTAGCTAGGGTTCCAACGCAGGTTAGGGCTATATTTAGGGTTAGGGATAGAAGTTTAGGGACAGGGTTAGGGTCACGGTGTAGTAACATTGGGAATTCACAATGAATGAGCTTCAACCACTGGACAAATGGGAGTGTCGCACTGAGAATTCACAACTCCAGACTAGGGAAATATTTAGAAATGTGCTTCATACACAAGAATACATGTTCCAATACACTGAATATCTGAACAGCACAATTTTGTCACTGGGAAATCTTGTTCACACACCTGAGAACCGAGTGTGACACTGTATACATTTATTTTTCCCGTCAAAAGGAGTTGGCGTTTCCGGGAAAAGGAGTTGGTGAAACACTGAAAAATTCATTTTCCTAGAGCTATAGAACAGTAAGAAAGTATTCAGAACACTAAGAAATGAAAATGGTAGTTAGGCTACTGTTCCAAGTAGCGTTTTAATGTGCCTTTAAAATGCCGTTATGACACCCGTGTTAAAATGAAAACTCTCAGAGCTCAAAACAACAAACCTGAGGGATGTGTCAGAGTGTCTCTAGAACTCTTGGAATACGTTTTAAAACCCGAACATCTCTACTGAATTTTGAAATACTGGGAATATGTATCCAAAGCGCTGTGAAAGGTAGGAAAAACTTTAAAGTGGTAATAATGGTTAAAGTGCTGGTATATTTGAAAAAAAAACAATATTGTTTAACCAAATTGGAATTCACTAAGAAGGACCTTGAGTCACCAGAAGAGAGTGACTCCAACTCGGGAAATTCACAATGATAATCTAGGTGAATATGTAAGAACGTGCTTCAATCACCAGGCATATGTAAATAAAGGGCCTTAATATCTGCAAAACAGTGTTTCATGACAAGGAGATCGTGTTCAAAGAACATAGAACCGAGTTGGATACTGCTTAGATTTATAATTCAGGGTCAATGTGTTGGCGTTTTTGAGAGAAGCCTCGTTAGGCAGATAAGCCGGAAGTGATGACGTCACCAAGGGGAGGGGCCACGTGGGCAGGCTCAAGTGATCCCAGGTGATGATGATTTGGCCAGGGGACCAGCTGGGTGTTATGACCACATCAAGGTTAGTTCTGTTGTTAGGGTTAGAGAATTACAGTTTGGGCTAGGGTTAGGGTTAGGATAAGGGTTCGGGCTAGCTACTGTTCCGAAGCATGTTAAGGCTAGGTTTAGGGTTAGGGTTAGAAGTTTAGGGACAGGGTTAGGGTCACGGTGTAGTAACATTGGGAATTCACAATGAATGAGCTTCAACCACTGGACAAATGGGAGTGTCGCACTGAGAATTCACTACTCCAGACTAGGGAAATATTTAGAAATGTGCTTCATACACAAGAATACATGTTCCAATACACTGAATATCTGAACAGCACAATTTTGTCACTGGAAATCTTGTTCAAACAGCTGAGAACCAAGTGTGACACTGTTTACATTTATTTTTCCCGTCCAAAGGAGTTGGCGTTTCCGGGAAAAGGAGTTGGTGAAACACTGAAAAATTCATTTTCCTAGAGCTATAGAACAGTATGAAAGTATTGAGAACACTAAGAAATGAAAATGGTAGTTAGGCTACTGTACCAAGTAGCGTTTTAATGTGCCTTTAAAATGCCGTTATGACACCCGTGTTAAAATGAAAACTCTCAGAGCTCAAAACAACAAACCTGAGGGATGTGTCAGAGTGTCTCTAGAACTCTTGGAATACGTTTTAGAACCCGAACATCTCTACTGAATTTTGAAATACTGGGAATATGTACCCAAAGCGCTGTGAAAGGTAGGAAAAACTTTAAAGGGGTAATAATGGTTAAAGTGCTGGTATATTTGTAAAAAAAAAAAAACACTGTTTAACCAAATTGGAATTCACAATGAAGGAGCTTGAGTCACCGGAAGAAATTGACTCCAACTCGGGAAATTCACAATGATAACCTAGGTGAATATGTAAGAACGTGCTTCAATCACCAGGAATACGTAAATAAAGGGCCTTAATATCTGTAAAACATTGTTTCATGACAAGGAGATTGTGTTCAAAGAACATAGAACCGAGTTGGTTACTGCTTACATTTATAATTCAGGGTCAATGAATTGGCGTTTTTGAGAGAAGCCTGGTTAGGCCGTTGAACCGGAAGTGATGAAGTCACCAAGGGGAGGGGCCACGAGGGCAGGCTCAAGTGATCCCTGGCTATGATGATTTGCCCAGGGGACCAGCTGGGAGTGATGACCTCATCGAGGTTAGTTCTGGTGTTAGGGTTAGAGAATTGCGGTTCGGGCTAGGGTTAGGGTTAGGATAAGGGTTCGGGCTAGCTAGGGTTCCAACGCAGGTTAGGGCATATTTAGGGTTAGGGATAGAAGTTTAGGGACAGGGTTAGGGTCACGGTGTAGTAACATTGGGAATTCACAATGAATGAGCTTCAACCACTGGACAAATGGGTGTGTCGCACTGAGAATTCACTACTCCAGACTAGGGAAATATTTAGAAATGTGCTTCATACACAAGAATACATGTTCCAATACACTGAATATCTGAACAGCACAATTTCGTCACTGGGAAATCTTGTTCAAATAGCTGAGAACCGAGTGTGACACTGTTTACATTTATTGTTCCCTTCAAATGAGTTGGCGTTTCCGGGAAAAGGAGTTGGTGAAACACTGAAAAATTCATTTTCCTAGAGCTATAGAACAGTATGAAAGTATTGAGAACACTAAGAAATGAAAATGGTAGTTAGGCTACTGTTCCAAGTAGCGTTTTAATGTGCCCTTAAAATGCCGTTATGACACCCGTGTTAAAATGAAAACTCTCAGAGCTCAAAACAACAAACCTGTGGGATGTGTCAGAGTGTCTGTAGAACTCTTGGAATACGTTTTAGAACCCGAACATCTCTACTGAATTTTGAAATACTGGGAATATGTACCCAAAGCGCTGTGAATGGTAGGAAAAATTTTTTAAAGTGGTAATAATGGTTAAAGTGCTGGTATATTTGTAAAAAAAAAAAAAAAAAAACTGTTTTTAACCAAATTGGAATTCACAATGAAGGAGCCTGAGTCACCAGAAGAAAGTGACTCCAACTCGGGAAATTCACAATGATAACCTAGGTGAATATGTAAGAACGTGCTTCAATCCCCAGGAATACGTAAATAAAGGGCCTTAATATCTGTAAAACATTGTTTCATGACAAGGAGATCGTGTTCCAAGAACATAGAACCGAGTTGGTTACTGCTTACATTTATAATTCAGGGTCAATGAGTTGGCGTTTTTGAGAGAAGCCTGGTTAGGCCGATAAACCGGAAGTGATGAAGTCACCAAGGGGAGGGGCCACGAGGGCAGGCTCAAGTGACCCCTGGTTATGATGATTTGGCCAGGGGACCAGCTGGGTGTGATGACCACATCAAGGTTAGTTCTGGTGTTAGGGTTAGAGAATTGCAGTTTGGGCTAGGGTTAGGGTTAGGATAAGGGTTCGGGCTAGCTAAGATTCCGAAGCATGTTAAGGCTAGTTTTAGGGTTAGGGTTAGTGGTTTAGGGACAGGGTTAGGGTCACGGTGTAGTAACATTGGGAATTCACAATGAATGAGCTTCAACCACTGGACAAATGGGAGTGTCGAACTGAGAATTCACAACTCCAGACTAGGGAAATATTTAGAAATGTGCTTCATACACAAGAATACATGTTCCAATACACTGAATATCTGAACAGCACAATTTTGTCACTGGGAAATCTTGTTCAAACACCTGAGAACCGAGTGTGACACTGTTTACATTTATTTTTCCCGTCAAAAGGAGTTGGCGTTTCCGGGAAAAGGAGTTGGGGAAACACTGAAAAATTCATTTTCCTAGAGCTATAGAACAGTATGAAAGTATTGAGAACACTAAGAAATGAAAATGGTAGTTAGGCTACTGTTCCAAGTAGCGTTTTAATGTGCCTTTAAAATGCCGTTATGACACCCGTTTTAAAATGAAAACTCTCAGAGCTCAAAACAACAAACCTGTGGGATGTGTCAGAGTGTCTCTAGAACTCTTGGAATACGTTTTAGAACCCGAACATCTCTACTGAATTTTGAAATACTGGGAATATGTATCCAAAGCGCTGTGAAAGGTAGGAAAAACTTTAAAAGTTGGTAATAATGGTTAAAGTGCTGGTATATTTGTAAAAAAAAAAAAACACTGTTTAACCAAATTGGAATTCACAATGAAGGAGCTTGAGTCACCGGAAGAAAGTGACTCCAACTCGGGAAATTCACAATGATAACCTAGGTGAATATGTAAGAAACGTGCTTCAATCACCAGGAATATGTAAATAAAGGGCCTTAATATCTGTAAAACATTGTTTCATGACAAGGAGATCGTGTTCAAAGAACATAGAACCGAGTTGGTTACTGCTTACATTTATAATTCAGGGTCAATGTGTTGGCGTTTTTGAGAGAAGCCTGGTTAGGCCGTTAAACCGGAAGTGATGAAGTCACCAAGGGGAGGGGCCACGTGGGCAGGCTCAAGTGATCCCTGGTGATGATGATTTGGCCAGGGGACCAGCTGGGAGTGATGACCTCATCGAGGTTAGTTCTGGTGTTAGGGTTAGAGAATTGCGGTTTGGGCTAGGGTTAGGGTTAGGATAAGGGTTCGGGCTAGCTAGGGTTCCGAACGCAGGTTAGGGCTAGGTTTAGGGTTAGGGTTAGAAGTTTAGGGACAGGGTTAGGGTCACGGTGTAGTAACATTGGGAATTCACAATGAATGAGCTTCAACCACTGGACAAATGGGAGTGTCGCACTGAGAATTCACAACTCCAGACTAGGGAAATATTTAGAAATGTGCTTCATACACAAGAATACATGTTCCAATACACTGAATATCTGAACAGCACAATTTTGTCACTGGGAAATCTTGTTCAAACACCTGAGAACCGAGTGTGACACTGTTTACATTTATTTTTCCCGTCAAAAGGAGTTGGCGTTTCCGGGAAAAGGAGTTGGTGAAACACTGAAAAATTCATTTTCCTAGAGCTATAGAACAGTATGAAAGTATTGAGAACACTAAGAAATGAAAATGGTAGTTAGGCTACTGTTCCAAGTAGCGTTTTAATGTGCCTTTAAAATGCCGTTATGACACCCGTGTTAAAATGAAAACTCTCAGAGCTCAAAACAACAAACCTGAGGGATGTGTCAGAGTGTCTCTAGAACTCTTGGAATACGTTTTTAGAACCCGAACATCTCTACTGAATTTTGAAATACTGGGAATATGTACCCAAAGCGCTGTGAAAGGTAGGAAAAACTTTAAAGTGGTAATAATGGTTAAAGTGCTGGTATATTTGTAAAAAAAAAAAAAAAAACACTGTTTAACCAAATTGGAATTCACAATGAAGGAGCTTGAGTCACCAGAAGAAAGTGACTCCAACTCGGGAAATTCACAATGATAACCTAGGTGAATATGTAAGAACGTGCTTCAATCACCAGGAATACGTAAATAAAGGGCCTTAATATCTGTAAAACATTGTTTCATGACAAGGAGATCGTGTTCAAAGAACATAGAACCGAGTTGGATACTGCTTACATTTATAATTCAGGGTCAATGTGTTGGCGTTTTTGAGAGAAGCCTGGTTAGGCCGTTAAACCGGAAGTGATGATGTCACCAAGGGGAGGGGCCACGTGGGCAGGCTCAAGTGATCCCAGGTGATGATGATTTGGCCAGGGGACCAGCTGGGTGTGATGACCACATCAAGGTTAGTTCTGGTGTTAGGGTTAGAGAATTGCAGTTTGGGCTAGGGTTAGGGTTAGGATAAGGGTTCGGGCTAGCTACTGTTCCGAAGCATGTTAAGGCTAGGTTTAGGGTTAGGGTTAGAAGTTTAGGGACAGGGTTAGGGTCACGGTGTAGTAACATTGGGAATTCACAATGAATGAGCTTCAACCACTGGACAAATGGGAGTGTCGCACTGAGAATTCACTACTCCAGACTAGGGAAATATTTAGAAATGTGCTTCATAGACAAGAATACATGTTCCAATACACTGAATATCTGAACAGCACAATTTTGTCACTGGAAATCTTGTTCAAACAGCTGAGAACCGAGTGTGACACTGTTTACATTTATTTTTCCCGTCAAAAGGAGTTGGCGTTTCCGGGAAAAGGAGTTGGTGAAACACTGAAAAATTCATTTTCCTAGAGCTATAAAACAGTATGAAAGTATTGAGAACACTAAGAAATGAAAATGGTAGTTAGGCTAGTGTTCCCAGTAGCGTTTTAATGTGCCTTTAAAATGCCGTTATGACACCCGTGTTAAAATGAAAACTCTCAGAGCTCAAAACAACAAACCTGAGGGATGTGTCAGAGTGTCTCTAGAACTCTTGGAATACGTTTTAGAACCCGAACATCTCTACTGAATTTTGAAATACTGGGAATATGTACCCAAAGCGCTGTGAAAGGTAGGAAAAACTTTAAAGGGGTAATAATGGTTAAAGTGCTGGTATATTTGTAAAAAAAAAAAAAAACACTGTTTAACCAAATTGGAATTCACAATGAAGGAGCCTTGAGTCACCAGAAGAAAGTGACTCCAACTCGGGAAATTCACAATGATAACCTAGGTGAATATGTAAGAACGTGCTTCAATCACCAGGAATACGTAAATAAAGGGCCTTAATATCTGTAAAACATTGTTTCATGACAAGGAGATCGTGTTCAAAGAACATAGAACCGAGTTGGATACTGGTTACATTTATAATTCAGGGTCAATGTGTTGGCGTTTTTGAGAGAAGCCTGGTTAGGCCGTTAAACCGGAAGTGATGATGTCACCAAGGGGAGGGGCCACGTGGGCAGGCTCAAGTGATCCCAGGTGATGATGATTTGGCCAGGGGACCAGCTGGGTGTGATGACCACATCAAGGTTAGTTCTGGTGTTAGGGTTAGAGAATTGCAGTTTGGGCTAGGGTTAGGGTTAGGATAAGGGTTCGGGCTAGCTACGGTTCCGAAGCATGTTAAGGGCTAGGTTTAGGGTTAGGGTTAGTGGTTTAGGGACAGGGTTAGGGTCACGGTGTAGTAACATTGGGAATTCACAATGAATGAGCTTCAACCACTGGACAAATGGGAGTGTCGCACTGAGAATTCACTACTCCAGACTAGGGAAATATTTAGAAATGTGCTTCATACACAAGAATACATGTTCCAATACACTGAATATCTGAACAGCACAATTTTGTCACTGGGAAATCTTGTTCAAACAGCTGAGAACCGAGTGTGACACTGTTTACATTTATTTTTCCCGTCAAAAGGAGTTGGCGTTTCCGGGAAAAGGAGTTGGTGAAACACTGAAAAATTCATTTTCCTAGAGCTATAGAACAGTAAGAAAGTATTGAGAACACTAAGAAATGAAAATGGTAGTTAGGCTACTGTTCCAAGTAGCGTTTTAATGTGCCTTTAAAATGCCGTTATGACACCCGTGTTAAAATGAAAACTCTCAGAGCTCAAAACAACAAACCTGTGGGATGTGTCAGAGTGTCTCTAGAACTCTTGGAATACGTTTTAGAACCCGAACATCTCTACTGAATTTTGAAATACTGGGAATATGTACCCAAAGCGCTGTGAAAGGTAGGAAAAACTTTAAAGTGGTAATAATGGTTAAAGTGCTGGTATATTTGTAAAAAAAAAAAAAACACTGTTTAACCAAATTGGAATTCACAATGAAGGAGCTTGAGTCACCAAGAAGAAAGTGACTCCAACTCGGGAAATTCACAATGATAACCTAGGTGAATATGTAAGAACGTGCTTCAATCACCAGGAATATGTAAATAAAGGGCCTTAATATCTGTAAAACATTGTTTCATGACAAGGAGATCGTGTTCAAAGAACATAGAACCGAGTTGGATACTGGTTACATTTATAATTCAGGGTCAATGTGTTGGCGTTTTTGAGAGAAGCCTGGTTAGGCCGTTAAACCGGAAGTGATGAAGTCACCAAGGGGAGGGGCCACGTGGGCAGGCTCAAGTGATCCCAGGTGATGATGATTTGGCCAGGGGACCAGCTGGGTGTGATGACCACATCAAGGTTAGTTCTGGTGTTAGGGTTAGAGAATTGCAGTTTGGGCTAGGGTTAGGGTTAGGATAAGGGTTCGGGCTAGCTAGGGTTCCGAAGCATGTTAAGGCTAGGTTTTAGGGTTAGGGTTAGAGGTTTAGGGACAGGGTTAGGGTCACGGTGTAGTAACATTGGGAATTCACAATGAATGAGCTTCAACCACTGGACAAATGGGAGTGTCGCACTGAGAATTCACAACTCCAGACTAGGGAAATATTTAGAAATGTGCTTCATACACAAGAATACATGTTCCAATACACTGAATATCTGAACAGCACAATTTTGTCACTGGGAAATCTTGTTCAAACAGCTGAGAACCGAGTGTGACACTGTTTACATTTATTTTTCCCGTCAAAAGGAGTTGGCGTTTCCGGGAAAAGGAGTTGGTGAAAAACACTGAAAAATTCATTTTCCTAGAGCTATAGAACAGTATGAAAGTATTGAGAACACTAAGAAATGAAAATGGTAGTTAGGCTACTGTTCCAAGTAGCGTTTTAATGTGCCTTTAAAATGCCGTTATGACACCCGTGTTAAAATGAAAACTCTCAGAGCTCAAAACAACAAACCTGTGGGATGTGTCAGAGTGTCTCTAGAACTCTTGGAATACGTTTTAGAACCCGAACATCTCTACTGAATTTGAAATACTGGGAATATGTACCCAAAGCGCTGTGAAAGGTAGGAAAAACTTTAAAGTGTGTAATAATGGTTAAAGTGCTGGTATATTTGTAAAAAAAAAAAAAAAAACTGTTTAACCAAATTGGAATTCACAATGAAGGAGCTTGAGTCACTGGAAGAAAGTGACTCCAACTCGGGAAATTCACAATGATAACCTAGGTGAATATATAAGAACGTGCTTCAATCACCAGGAATACGTAAATAAAGGGCCTTAATATCTGTAAAACATTGTTTCATGACAAGGAGATTCGTGTTCAAAGAACATAGAACCGAGTTGGATACAGGTTACATTTATAATTCAGGGTCAATGTGTTGGCGTTTTTGAGAGAATGCCTGGTTAGTCCGTTGAACCGGAAGTGATGACGTCACCAAGGGGAGGGGCCACGTGGGCAGGCTCAAGTGATCCCAGGTGATGATGATTTGGCCAGGGGACCAGCTGGGAGTGATGACCTCATCATCGAGGTTAGTTCTGGTGTTAGGGTTAGAGAATTGCGGTTTGGGCTAGGGTTAGGGTTAGGATAAGGGTTCGGGCTAGCTAGGGTTCCGACGCAGATTAGGGCTAGGTATAGGGGTTAGGGTTAGAGGTTTAGGGACAGGGTTAGGGTCACGGTGTAGTAACATTGGGAATTCACAATGAATGAGCTTCAACCACTGGACAAATGGGAGTGTCGCACTGAGAATTCACAACTCCAGACTAGGGAAATATTTAGAATTGTGCTTCATACTCAGGAATACATGTTCCAATAGACTGAATATCTGAAGAGCACAATTTTGTCACTGGGAAATCTTGTTCAAACAGCTGAGAAGAGAGTGTGACACTGTTTACATTTATTTTTCCCGTCAAAAGGAGTTGGCGTTTCCGGGAAAAGGAGTTGGTGAAACACTGAAAAATTCATTTTCCTAGAGCTATAGAACAGTATGAAAGTATTGAGAACACTAAGAAATGAAAATGGTAGTTAGGCTAGTGTTCCCAGTAGCGTTTTTATGTGCCTTTTAAAAGCCGGTATGACACCCGTGTTGAAATGAAAACTCTCAGCGCTCAAAACAACCAACCTGTGGGATGTGTCAGAGTGTCTCTAGAAATCTTGGAATATGTTTTAGAACCCGAACATCTCTACTGAATTTTGATATTCTGGGAATATGTTTCCAAAGCGCTGTGAATGGTAGGATAGACATTCAAGCCGTAATAATGGTTAAAGTGCTGGTATATTTGTAAAAAAAGCTGTTTGTTTAACCAAATTGGAATTCACAATGAAGGAGCTTGAGTCACTGGAAGAAAGTGACTCCAACTCGGGAAATTCACAATGATAACCTAGGTGAATATATAAGAAAGTGCTTCAATCACTAGGAATACGTAAATAAAGGGCCTTAATATCTGTAAAACATTGTTTCATGACAAGGAGTTCGTGTTCAAAGAACATAGAACCGAGTTGGATACAGGTTACATTTATAATTCAGGGTCAATGTGTTGGCGTTTTTGAGAAAATGCCTGGTTAGTCCGTTGAACCGGAAGTGATGACGTCACCAAGGGGAGGGGCCACGTGGGCAGGCTCAATTGATCCCAGGTGATGATGATTTGGCCAGGGGACCAGCTGGGAGTGATTACCTCATCGAGGTTAGTTCTGGTGTTAGGGTGAGAGAATTGCGGTTTTGGCTAGGGTTAGGGTTAGGATAAGGGTTCGGGCTAGCTAGGGTTCCGACGCAGATTAGGGCTAGGTATAGGGATAGGGTTAGAGGTTTAGGGACAGGGTTAGGGTCACGGTGTAGTAACATTGGGAATTCACAATGAATGAGCTTCAACCACTGGACAAATGGGAGTGTCGCACTGAGAATTCACAACTCCAGACTAGGGAAATATTTAGAATTGTGCTTCATACTCAGGAATACATGTTCCAATAGACTGAATATCTGAACAGCCCAATTTTGTCACTGGGAAATCTTGTTCAAACAGCTGAGAAGAGAGTGTGACACTGTTTACATTTATTTTTCCCGTCAAAAGGAGTTGGCGTTTCCGGGAAAAGGAATTGGTGAAACACTGAAAAATTCATTTTCCTAGAGCTATAGAACACTATGAAAGTATTGAGAACACTAAGAAATGAAAATGGTAGTTAGGCTAGTGTTCCCAGTAGCGTAGCGTTTTAATGTGCCTTTTAAAAGCCGGTATGACACACGTGTTGAAATGAAAACTCCAGCGCTCAAAAAAAACCAACCTGTGGGATGTGTCAGAGTGTCTCTAGAAATCTTGGAATATGTTTTAGAACCCGAACATCTCTACTGAATTTTGATATTCTGGGAATATGTTTCCAAAGCGCTGTGAATGGTAGGATAGACATTCAAGCCGTAATAATGGTTAAAGTGCTGGTATATTTGTAAAAAAAAAAAAAAAAACTGTTTAACCAAATTGGAATTCACAATGAAGGAGCTTGAGTCACTGGAAGAAAGTGACTCCAACTCGGGAAAATTCACAATGATAACCTAGGTGAATATATAAGAACGTGCTTCAATCACTAGGAATACGTAAATAAAGGGCCTTAATATCTGTAAAACATTGTTTCATGACAAGGAGTTCGTGTTCAAAGAACATAGAACCGAGTTGGATACAGGTTACATTTATAATTCAGGGTCAATGTGTTGGCGTTTTTGAGAAATGCCTGGTTAGTCCATTGAACCGGAAGTGATGACGTCACCAAGGGGAGGGGCCACGTGGGCAGGCTCAATTGATCCCAGGTGATGATGATTTGGCCAGGGGACCAGCTGGGAGTGATTACCTCATCGAGGTTAGTTCTGGTGTTAGGGTGAGAGAATTGCGGTTTTGGCTAGGGTTAG
>JAJQQW010000507.1:0-20000 GCA_025583905.1 Ia io | reverse complement strand
TACTTTCATAATATCACACCTTGCCTTCAATAAAGCCCTTTTTTCCCAACAGCCCCATTTTCCCCCCCCCTTTAACCTATACAGAATAATGCCCATTTTCTAGTTTTTTATTTTGTGTCCACTCCCCCCCCATTAGTGGCTTTAATCAAAAGGCAAAAGAAATTTTTTACATCCTTTATCATATCGGTAAACAATCCCCCCCTAGAAATGTTTTGGTGTTGGAACCTCTTATTTCCTTGAGGGCAGGAATGGAAGTTGGCAAATAATAAAGGGAACCAGTAAAAACACCCTATGCAGACATTTGGTGGCTTATCCCTTGATTTTTTTATGGAAACAACCCACAATTTAAACTTTACTTCTGCCAAAAAAATTTTTACCCCCCCACAAATGTTATTTTTATTACTTTAAAATATATTTTTTTTATTTGATTTTTTCCAGAAGAGAAAGGGGAGACAGGCATGAAGGAGGATGGATAAAGGAAGGATGGGGAAAGAGTGAGGTGAAAAAGGAAAGAAGAGAAAGGAAGTGAGGAGGAGGAGGGAGGGCAAAAGGGGAAAAGGATAGAGATTGTTAATTGGATTTGAGGAGAAATCATCCAAACTGGCTGGGCCTTAGGTTCCCGGGCATATTACCTCTTACTGGGGATTGGAAAGGGGCCCCTGCAAAAAACGTTTTCGGGCAAAAACTTTTTCAGGCAATTGTGCCCCCTGACACCTGGGGAAAAATCCGAACCAATGACCCCCGCCGTGCATTCACATATGGGTCCCCCCTACAACCCCTCATCCCCACTGAAATCCCCTAATCAATGCTGGGGCTTTTTTTACTGTCGTGTTTATAGTGGGAAATTATAAAGAAATATAATGACCATTTTAAATCCTTTTCAGTATTTTCCTTGGATGTAGACCCATTCACCCCGTCCAATTTGAGAAAACGTTCCGAAACCCATTTTTATTTGCAGGGGGGGCCCATTTAACTGTTAAAGCCAAAAATAGGAAGGTATTTCATTATATGGGGAAAGCCCTTTCTGGGGATTGGGCATTAAATCCCCGGAAAGAAAAGAAATGGATGTTAAAGAAAAGGGGAAAATTATAATATCTTGAAATAATTTGGATATTTTCCCTTAAGGGGAGTTACTGAGTGATGGGATAAACTATTCAAGTTATAATAAAGTTATCTTTACAACAGGTTTTGCAATTGGACCAAGAACCCAAGAATTAATAAGTGAAAAAAGAGACCTAAAAGTTAGTGGATTAATGGTTCCCTCCCCCCCCCCACCCTATTACCTCCAAAGGGATCATTGTATAGGCCCCCTTATTACCCTTGGAATGAGTGTCAAATAATTTAATTATTTTTTAATAATCAGCCCATCCTGGGAATAGGGGGGTAAGTAACGAACATAAAAATGGCAGTTTAATTATTTAAAAAGCATAATCCTTTCCCATTGATAATCAAGTAGTAGTAAATGAAGAGATATAAATTACGCCCAATAAGTAATGTACCCCAGGGTGTGTATACCCAGTTAGGGAAAGTGAGTCCCTAAGAACCTTCCCCCAAAATAGGGAGTAGATGGAACCCTGTTTCGAGAGGGGCTTAGAAGGAAAAATAGGGTGTTAACTATGATTTAAAGGGGGCTGAGGAATAAGGGGAGGTATACCTAAGAAGTAAAGCATAAGAAAAATAAAGTTAAATTCCAGAAAAAGGAAGTGAAAATAACTAGAATGGGGTATTCTATTGTTCCTAATAAAGGGGCAATATACAGTTTAAAGAGCAATACTTTAAACTCAAATTTTTTATCCAACTTTTAACAAGTGTGGCCCCTTTTTTACGTAAAAAAAGGGAAAAAATTAAATTGGGTTGGGTTTTCCCCCCCCCCAAAAGTAAAAAAATTTTTAATTTGATAGTAGAGATTAATACGGCCCCATTCAATGTTAAGTTATTTCTTCTTTTCCCTTAAAAAGGATTCCAAAGGCATTAATCAAAAATGGGTAACCCACCTTTATTTTCCCAACCAAAAATGTAAATGTGAAAGTTATTTTATATTAATAGATTTCCCCCTAGAAGTGGAGGTTTTATTGCAATAAGGAATAAAAGAAACCATTGCCCTTAAAAATAATAACTGAAAGGAAAATTGACCCATAGGGTGAAAAAGGGAATGGATTGGAAAATAGGATGGAATTGGATTGTGTGGTTAGAAAAAGAAATAATTTTTTTTTTTCCCCCAAAAGTGAAACCCCTAGAAAATGCCCCCCCTGCAAATTCCCCCCTTTATCAATTTTTTTCTATACCTTCCCTGATTTTTTTTTTCCATATTTTTTAAAACAATTGGAACCCAGCTAAAACATTTTTTATTATGATGGATTACCCAATTTGGCCCAAAAAAAAACAAATTTTTTATATTTTCATCACAACTAATTGGAATAAATGGTAAGATATAGTGTTTCCCTTTATATACTGTGATTAAAAGGAGAGATCCAAACAGGAAGCTAACAAAAACAAGGCCTTGGGGTCTTCCAATGTCCTGAACTGCCCCCGACCTTTAACAAGTTTTTTTTGTTAATCCCTTGGGGCCATGTTAAACTAACTTAAACCTTGTAGTAAAACATTTAATTGAAATAGTATTGTTGCCCTACACCCTACCACAGGGTTTTTATTTTGGTTTGAAGAAGGAATTAAAATTAATAATAATTAACTTTTTTGGTTTAAAGAATTTGTTTTGGGCGTGTACTAACAGGGCATACCTTTGGAGATAATTGCCAGCTTTAGTTTTTTAGTTTGTAGTGGGAACCAATTGGGGAAATAAATAAAGCGATAAAATTATTAGCCAATAAAACAAGAGATTGCCACTTTTGGAATTATTTTCGGTTTTCTCCCCATTGGCATACGAAAGTTTTAATAGATTTATTACCCTATAGTTCCTAAGTGTTGCCCATTAAGCAAAAAAACTGGTGTTGTCCTCCCCCCTAAAAAAATTAAAAAAAATATTTTTTTTACTGCATTAGAAATTTTTAAGCCCAATTATCTTGAAGCCTTTTAAGCCGTGTTCCCCTAACCTTTTTTTTGCTTGGTGAAAAGGGGGTCTTTGGCCCTGGTGAAGAGGGGTTTGTATTGAACAGCAGCCTGAAAACTGTCAATCAGGTTGGTGGGGTTTGGATTTATGGGCCCTTCCCCAAGTGGCCCCAATTTCCCCTTAAAAATAAGGTCCAACTCCCCAATGGGAGTTTTGCCCGCATCATAAAAAAACTGATTCCTCACTTTTTACAAAATTTTTTTTTTCTGTAAGCAACCGTGGGTTGGCTTTCTGGATAGCAATCTTACCGCACAGTAAAAAAAAAAAAAAAAAAAGAAACTTTCTTTTCAAAAATTGAGGAGTACAAATCCCCATCCCCAAACCCAGGCCTGCCTCGCTTTTAATTCGAAGCAGCAAGTTTTATTAAATTGCATATTTCCATTAAAAAACACCTTGGTTTTACCCTTTTCCCCAGCAAATCTTCCAACAGCCCCATTATTTTTGACCCGAAAAAAAGAATTTTTTTCTACCTCCAAAGAAAAAACCCCCACCTTTAGTAAACTTTAGCAGTTTTATTTCTTCAAAATCCGCTTGGGACTTTGTGGCTCTTGGCCCCCCAAAATAGGGGACCTAATTTTTTTCCCCTCCAAACACTGGCAAATCCCATTTCCCACATTAAACCCATATCTTGTAATAATAAAAGGGTAAATAATTCTCTAATGTAGCACAGGAACGTCCCCAATAAATTATTCCCAGACTCACCCCCCCCTTCCTCTCACAAAAGCCGGGGGGGCCGGGAGGGGCCCGGGGTAAGGGCCAGCCCCCCAGGGTCCAGGGGGTGTGCCTTGTGGGGAGTCGCTCGCTCCCAAGAGGGAAGGGACCAGGGAAGCCCAGGTGGGCTGACCCCCCGGGGGTACCCTGCCAGTGGGGGCTGCTAGGACGGGCCCAGGGGAAAAAGCCTGGGTCCCCGGGGAGTTGCCCAGAAGGGGAAGGCCCATGGTGGGCCGGGTAGGCCAGGGGGAATGGAAAAGGGGGTGGGGGGGGGGCCTTTTCTTGAAATGAAGAATTCAAAATAAACAATTGGGGCTCCTTCTAAAAAAAAAATTTAAAGAGCTCAAAATGGGAAAACCACCCAACCCCTACAACATACCCAACCATAAGACAAAAAAACCACCCCCATGGATGGCCCTAAACCGCAATGGTGCCCAAGGCATTTATACCTTCTCTTAACAAGAACATTGCTGGGAAGCCCATGTGTAAAAGTGGCAGTGTTACCCTTTTGGGGCAACATAAAAACTTTCCCCCATGGGGCCCAGCCATTGATATCCCCCCCTGGGTGATGGCCTAACCCATCAGGGGCTTTCAATTGGACGAATTAGCTGATTGCAGGGATAATACCTAATAATTGAGGGAAACAATTCCCCCCTCAATACCGACCCATTCTAGTATGGAATTGTGATGGGGATATGGGGAGGGAATTTCCACTAAGGAAAAGTATGGGCATCCCCTAAAACCCCATTTGAAGGTAGTTCCTCAGTTCGGGGATGGGCTTTTTAAAACTTGCCCAAGTTTTTACCTGAAGTTTTATTCAAGCAGTCGGTCCTAATTAACCGCAAATTAAATCTGTGGTTGGCTTTACCGTTAAATGGTCCCCCTCCTTCAATTTTTAAAAAAAGTTTTTTATTATGGCCCTGGGGGCCTTTAAATTCACCAAAAAAAGCAGGGCATTTAAAACTCAAATTGTCTCTCCACTCTCGAAAAGTGTAAAAAAAATAACTAGGGGAAAAACTTTTTTAAAAAAATAAAAAAAGTAGACTAAATGAATTTGTACTTTCCAAATTTAAAGTTTTTGGTCCAAGTAAAATCTTTAAAAGCAACTTGATGGGGGTCGAATCCCAGAAAGGGGAAATTTTAAGTCCCATAGGTATCATTTTGCCCGATTTGAACTAACTAAGGCAGAATTACTTGAAACTTTTTTCTTTAAAAATGGATTCCTGAACGCTTGGTGCAGTAGTCCCCATGTGGTAGTTAGGGCCTTAAAAAATATCTCATACACCATGGAATTATATTCAACTGCTATTTCATCTCATTAAACCCCCCTGGCTATTCCTAGCCCCCCCAGTTCTTCTAAAGGAGCAAACCACTGAGCTTTTATGGAAAACCCCAGCATTGTTACTATTTGTGCATTAAGGAACAGATTTCTAGGGTAGACAATGGAATATATTGGATTGGAAATATGTATTTAAAAAAAACAAACAAACCTCCACAACCTTTTTGGTTTCTTTAAAATATAGGTTTGATAAAAAATACAAATAAAATTTAACTGATTTGTGGATTTGGTAAATTTTGGACTTTCAGGGCCACTGTTAAGCCATCTAATCTTTCAGCTTCATCATTTTAAATTTTTATCTAACAACATAACATGGGGTAAGGCCCCCCCAATGGGGTGGAGGATTTCCCATGCACTCGGGGCAAGTGGGGGGGTGGGGGGGGGCGTGTATCCGCCCCGTTCAGCCCTGCCCTTGCCCCACCCCTCTAGCAGTCCCCCGGGAGCCCCCCGAAGGGAGGCGGGCCTTAAAAGCCATGTCAGTCGGATTATTGCTTACAGTTGCCTGCCCCCCTAGAGGCCTGGAAGAGGCCTTCCCCGCCCATCGTCCACTTTTGGGAGGGATCGCCAGCTTGTGGATGCCAGGAGGCCCGGGATGGCCACTTTGGCTGCAGCACAGCATTTCCCCCTCACTCTGTGAGAAAGGGGACAAACTTGGACTTGTGGGGGTGGTATAGCCCCTTGCATTGTAGCGGTTCGGGCACCCTGCCCCCCAGGGGTTGGGTTTTCAGTGCAAAACATCCATTAGCGGGGGGGAATTTATGGTTTCCATTGTTTCCACCCGTTCAGAGTATCCCCCGATTTTATTTGGATATTTACCCTTTTTTTTTTATTAATGCTAGGGAATTTGAATAAGAGTTGGTAATAGATTCTTCCTTATAAAAAAAACCGAAAACTACCTTTGGGATCCTCAAAAAAAAAAAAAATAAGTTTCCAATTTTTTATATAATAGTTTCCATTTCCCTCAGGGCTTGCTTTACTATTTAATAAATTTTTTTTGGGGATGGTGTATCCCATTCCATTTATGGGCAAAACAAAAAAAAATCCAGGGCCAGAATATTTTTCATTAATCAAGTGTAAAAGTGGGGGGGCCCTGTTTTTTTCTTACAATTTTATGTTCCCAATTGCAAAATTATAAAAATATTATTTCAAAAAGTACAATTATAAACAAATGGGGGTAAGGGAACTTTTTAATTAAGTAATTCACTGATCAATTGTGGGGCCTTTTAAAACGCCCTAAGATTCCTTTTTGGATTGCTATAATTCCTTTTTTAAAACAAAACAAGCTTTCTAAGTTTTTGTAGTTTTTCTCACCCCACCCCCCTCTTATAAAGGATGTGACCCAATTTGAGAAAGTTCTCCCAACCAAGAAAACTGGGTCCCAAAGGACCCAAAAAACCAGAGGTTCAAAACAAGAAAAACCAAAAAATTTAAAATACCAAGGGCCAGGGGAGAGATTTCTTTGAACTTGAAAAAGTGAAAAAGGGCCCCATTTCCAACACCCGAACAAGCATGAAAACACATTTTTTTTGACAGGAAACTGAACCCTTTGGGTAAAATTACATTGGTCAAATGGGTTCAGAGGGGAGGGTTTTATTTATGAAATTCTTCAATTAACAATAAAACAACAAACAGGAAAATAACAAAAAAAAAAACAATCTATTTTATCATCCATGGAATTGTGGTAAAATATAGGAAGAAAAAAATTTGATAAAATTAGGATATATAATTAAAATTCAAAAAAAAATTACAATCGAAAATTTTTTACATGGATACTTATTCCCCATCATAACCAAAATAGTCCCTCCAAATTCCCATAAATTTTGGGAACCCCATCATTTTATATTTCAATTTTTTATTTTTTATCCCATCCAAAACAATCCCAAAAAATGTTAAATTTTTTACCCATAGTTGGGGGTACCACTTTTTTAACCAACACTGGATTTAACCAATTCCCAACTAAACATAGAGGAAAAAAGGTCCTAAAAAATGATAAAAAAAAAATATCCATTATTTTTATGGCGTGGACAAAAAAAAAAATTTTCAAAAAATAAAATTTTTTGTTTTTTTGCAAAACAAATTTTTTTTTAAAGGAAACCTATAAATTTGGTACTTCAAAAAAGACAAAGGAAGGTGAAAGGAATGATTTCTTAATAAGAATTCAAACTGTTCGTCTTAGTGGAGTAACTTTGAAAATTTAAACCAAAAAAAAAATTAAAAAAGAACAAAATAAAAAATAAAATTTATCCAAAAAAAAAATTAAATAATAGCCACCAAAAAAGGACACTTTTCATTAAAACTTTGATTGTAAAATAAACCCTGTGGAAACTAACAAGCCGTGGGGAATACTTGTAAATGAAAAATGGTCAAATATTTCCTTCTATTTCCAGGAGATCCACACTATTATGTTTTACTACTGGGATCCAAATTTTTTTCTTAAAAACATTTTTATAATTAAGAATTCTCCCCAAATAATTAAATATTTATAATTAACTTTTTTATAAATTAACCACTATCCCGTTATATAACCTCCATCTATACTTTTTTTTTAAAGCTTTTTAAAGGCAATATTATAATTTTATTGATTTTTTTTTTACAGGGAGAGGGAAAATTACTTATTTCAGGGAGGATATAAGAAGGGAGTTTAGAAAAAATCCCGAATAAAGAGAAAAACATAAATCGATCCAGCCTTTCCCCCAAACCTTCAATCAACTACCCCCAACAGAAAAATGGTGGCCCGCAAAAACCAAGGTAAACCATGCCCTATATAAATGGGAATTGAAACCCAATGGGCGAACCTAATCTGGTACCCCTTTGGTCAACACCTGGCCCCAACCACTTCCCAAATTCCCACTGGAAAAAGGGGGGCTTGTCCTTTCCCTGCCTTCATTCCAGGGCCTTGGAACACTTGTCATAACCTTTGAATACTCCCCCACAATCACTTTAAAATAACCATTTGTGCCCATGAGGAAATGGGAAAAAAAAACAAAAAATTGTGGGGCAGGACTATTTTTTTTCAAAATTTTCAAACCCCCAAAAATTCAAACCGGTAGTGGTCCCCCGCCGTTAAAGGAATGAACTGAACCTTACAGCCCAAAGCAGGGTTCCTATTTCCCACTTCATTTTTGGCCATAGTCCAATTACCCTCTCAATCTGAGTTTGGTCAAAAGTAGGCTCCCTTTGGCACGGTCTAAGGAAATTATATAAAAGGATACAACCTCTGCAGGTCTTTCAAAAACAGTACTAAACACCACCATGGGGGTTTAAATTTAACCATGTTCCAACCTCCTCACACTATATCATTTTCCAATATGCCAGCTTAATGGGTACAAAAACTAACAAATCAAAAAATTAAAAAACGCGTGTACTCTCACACAAACAACCTACCACCACTTGCTTTCTTTTTTTTTTAGAAAACAATTTTCTAAATGGTTCACCATTTTGGGCACCTACAAATACTTTTCCCCTGGGGGTCCTTTATATCTCAAAAATAAAAAAATACCTAGAACAACAATCTGAATTTAAAAACCATCAACTCCAGGAAAAGGTCCATTTTCTCTTTGGCTACAGAAATAACCCCAAAATTAAAAAAAATTTTAAAAAGGGTGAAACAAAAAACCCCTTGCCGAATCCCGGGTTTGGCCCCCCCCTTTTAAGATGCTAAATAAAGGTCGGACCCCAAAAAACCAAACGGTACCCAAATTAAAAACCAATAAGTCCCCGAAAATAAACCTTTCCCTTTTCAAACAACAATTAATATGGAAAAAATAAAAAAACCATTCTAGGGGTATGCCGGGCAAAAAGCCAACCAGTTTGGGGTAGTGTGCGTGAGGCCATTCCTTTCCAAAATTCAAAGGCAAACTTAAATAAATCCCTCAGGGAAAATTGTTTATATTTATCATTAAAGGCCCTTCTATAAAAATTATCCCTTCTCATCCTCTTATCCCTCTTTCTAAAAACATCAAAAAGCAAAAAATAAATTTTATCTAAAAAAAATCTCAACTTCAAAGAAGCTACAAGGGTCAATTTTCTTTACTTACCACAAAAAGGTTGACATTAATAAATTAAAAAGGAAACCCCCAAAATAAAGGACTTCAATATTAAAATAAAAAAGCAAAATTTATACAAAAAAGGGCCAATTAAGTCAAATTATACAGAAAAACAATTGCCCGTGAGGGTTTGCATGTTGCCAGAGAAAAAAGACCCCATGGCCTTGCTTACAAAAAAGAAACTCTCACAAACATTATGAAATTAAAAAAACTGGGCCCCATTAAAACCCAAAAAAACGCCTTAAACCGCAGGGTTGTTGAAACCAGGTTCCTTAATAGGGTAAATTGCAATTTGTCCCCTTTTTGTCCATAGGTATATTAGTTAAACTGCTGTGTTAATAAATGTCCTTTTTCTGGAGCTATTTAGTTAAGTAAAAAAAATGCAAAAATTAATTAAAAAAAAAAAAAATCTTTTAAATTGTCTCTCAGTGGGTAAAACCTTAATCAATAACAAAAAAAGCGGGCTTATTGCCCTTCTTATAAAAAATAAATAAGATTGCAAAAAAAAAAAAAATCAAACCAAAACCCATTTTTTATATTTTGAATAAAATCCCCTGACCAATTGTAACATATAATAACTGAAAACAAAAAAAGCTGAAAAAGACCTTAAAATAAAAAGTCAAAACCCCATTACAATTGGTCAAGGTTGACAAAATATAATAATTTATTAAAAAAATAACTTTCAAACTAAAAAGATTTTTGAAAGTAATATTGGGGTATAAAAATAAAAATTATTAACTAAATGGTTTTTTTAATTATAAATCATAAAAAAAACCCATTTAACAAAGAGGGACATCACTAACAGCAGACAAAAACCAGATTTCAAAAACCATAAATCTTTTAGCAAAAATTTTCAATACATCCCACATTTACAAAAATAAAACAAACAATGGTTAATAAGGTTGCCAAAATGGGGGTAAACCTGTGGTCCTTGAAAAAAACATAATAGTACATCAGAATATAAATATCTAAAATAACAAACAATCATTATTAAAAATTTTTAAATGCCAAAAAATGGATTAATGGGGGAAAAACATTGATGCTTTAAAAATTGTATTTTAAGTTTGGAATAATTTTGAAATGACAAACACAAACTATAACCTACATAATGCTCCTAAATTCATTTCAAAACAAAAAAATATTTTTTTTTTCCCTTTTCTTCATTCAAAAGCTAAAAACTCAAGAAAACAATGGTAAATTATTAATTTTTGCATAATGTGGGCTAGGTACATTTAAAAAAAAAAGGTGGGAAATTAACTTTTTTTATATATCTACTTCCAATCAATTAAGGGCCAAAATAACACTTTAGAAAACCCTTAAGGGATTTGAAGGAATGAATTTAATTTTAGCAAGCAATAATACAAAGCATTTTTATAATTTTATTATATAAACCAAACTATTAACTCCAAAGAAATATACAAACATTTTTTTATTATAAAATCTAAGATTAATATTTAATTTAAATTCATTTTTCAAGAGTTTTTTCCTTATTTTATTAGTTTAAATTTTACACCAAAAAACATTTCAAATTTTATATGGGTTTATTTATAAATAAATATTTTAAAAAAAAACTGGTATTTTGTAAAGGGTTAATTTATGTAAAAACCCAATAAATCATTTTTTAATGCCATGAAAATACCCTGTCCCTTCTACCTGCCCCAAAAATACAATGCCCATTTTTCATTTTTGGGCAGCTTTTTAAGGTTAAAAAACAATGTTTCCCCTCTAATTAAACATGCATAACTAAAGAAAACTTTTGAAAAAAATTTTCTAACCAACTAACTTATTTTTTTACCTTGATAAATTAAAATTTATATCCAAAAGCCCAAATAAAAAAAAAAAGTAGTTGCAATATTTCTAAAAAAAATTTAAAAAATACAATTAATATTTTAAGATAAATCAATATTCTTTTAAAAATAAAGATCAGCCAAAAAGTAAAAAATAGATTTTCAAAGCCCCCTATAATTAAAAATAAAAATATTTTTATAAATTTTAAAAAAGAAAATATAAAATATTTTAATTATGAAACCATAGTCCAAAAAAAAATACACCCCCATAGCAAAATTTAAAAAATAAAAAATTTTTACAAAATGTATCAATTAAAACAAATCGCAAGGGCTTAAACTTCTATACCAAAAAAATAATTAAATATTCTATCCCCCCGCCAAAACATCTCAATCCAAAAAATAAAGACCTATATTAGAAGAAATTTAAAAAAAATTAAAACACGTTATTTAAAAATATTTAAAAGATTACCCAAATTTTAGGGGGCCTCCCCCTGTAAACATCCCATTAATTGAAAAAAATTCCCACCCTCCATACCCAAGATTGGTAAACAATTAAAAAATGAAACAACAAATAAAAAAATCTTGAATTATCACAAATTTCATTGGGGGAAAGAAGATCCCTAGACGGCGGGTTACATAAAAAAAAATGTAACCAGAAATTTTAAGGGGGGGGGACTTGGTTTTAAAAAAAGAAACTACAAGGATGGGCTGCCATTAAAATCTTAAAACTAAATTTATAAATATTTTTTTTAAAATCAAAAATAGAAAATAAGTTTGGCAGAGACCATTTGGTGGTGGGACCCTTTAAGACCCACAACTCGGGGATACTTCTGGCCAAAGATTTTTTTATTTTTTATTTTATCACCCCCCCCCCAACATCCCACACAAATAATTTAATTTTTTACCTAAGACAAAGTTTAAAAAAAAAAAAAAGGAAATAATTTTGAATTCAGGGGGGGAACCTTTTAAAAGAAAAAAAAAAGTGATAAACGAAATTTAAAAAAAAAAAAATTAAACAACCACCTTCAGGGCATAAGATTATATATCTGGTTTTGGCCTTTTTACAAATAAATTTCACAAAAAAACGCATAAATGAGTACATCCATTAAAATTATTCATTTTTGTCCCAATTTTGGATCAGAAATTGTTAAAAAATTAAAATTAAATCCCCCAAATTTTATTTAAGTTTTTTGGGACCAAAAATTATTTTGGTTGTTTTCCCCTATTCCACCCAAAAAAACTTTGAATTGAAATTCAGAAAACACAAAACATAAATGGAAGGAAACCCCCACTTTTCTGTAATGGGGAATCCCAAGCCAAAAAATCACCCAACAGCACACTTTTTTTGTTATTTTCAATTAAAGCAAGAAATATTAACAAATTCAAGGTGACTCTCAAAAATATCCTAATACTGTTATTAAAAACGCTAAAAAATATTTCAAAAAATTAAAATATAAAAAAAACTTTTGGAGGTCCGGTAAATATTGTGTTTATTAATCTTTTTCCTAATATAAGGCATAAAAAAAACAATTAAAATTACAAATACTAAAATTAAAAATTTTTGTATATTAAAAAAAACCCCCTAAAAAAAAACTTTTTTTAATATTTAAAAAAAAAAAAAAAAACCATTAATTTTCATAAAAATATTGTTTATTAAAAATTATTAAATAATTAATCATCAATTTATGTGGCCCATTACAAAAAAAAACTTTAATAATATTTCCAAGGTAAAAATGAAATTACAAAATTAAAGATTCTCAACCCAATAAAAAAATTATTTAAAAAACATGCCACAAGGTGTTTTAATTCATTATGATCAACCTAATTTTTTTACCATTAAAAAAAAGATAAATTATCAAATTTATCCCAAAAATTAATTAAAAATCAAAATTAAAAAAAGGTAAAAAAATTGGCTTATTTCTAAAAATGTCCAAAATTCAATTTCATTTTTGTTTATTCCCAAATTAAAAAAGAAACAAATAAATTTTTAAAAACACTCACAATTAAATTTTTCCAAAAAACAAAAATTCCTAAGTAATAGGGGAAATCCATGGCGATATTTTACAAAGACAATAAGCTTAATTTCCTGGATCCAAAAATTTTAATCCCAAAATTCTAAAAACAAGGAACTTAAAACTTTTCTAAAGGAAATAGGAATTACAAAAATTCCTAAAAATTAAAAATGGGCAATACTAAAAAAAATTTTTTAACTCTATTCCAGTAACACAAATATAATTTCACTTCTATTAACTAAAGTCCTGGGCTAAACCAAAAAAAATGGCTAATTTTTTTTTTTTTTATTACCTTTTTTTTTTCTTTGGAAAACAACAAAAAAAAAAAATTATAAAACAACAAAGTTGTTCTATAGAATAAAAAATAAAGAAAGGCAAAAAATAAAAAAAAAATACCCACATTAAAAATATTAATAAATTAAAAATGGAACCTAAAGATAAATTTTCCAAAAAAAATGAAAATAGTGAAATTGGGGTAAAAAAAAATCAAAAACCTGGAAAAAGATTAATCCCCAAAAACCCAAAAAACAAAAATTTTTGCAGGGGATAACCAATTTTTGTTTTGGATAAATTTATGGAAACAATTTCATAACGTACGTAAACAATAAAACCACCAGTCTAAAACGGATATATTTACTAAGGATTTTGTTGACCAAATAAAAAAAAAAAAATGCAAAGGATAAAAAAAATAGGGAAGGAGGTTTAAAAAATTTTTTTCTTAAATGCAAACAAAAAAATTGTTTTTTGGTTTAAAACAAATAAACATTAATAATTAAAAAAAGAAAAATGGACAATTTGTACATTGGAAACTTTTTTTCACTCTAATATCTAAATAAAAAAAAAAGGGGTTTAAAAATTCCAAAGCAACATTATTTTGAAATCAATTTATATTTCTTTATTACAATTATCAGAAACCTGAAAGGGTATGTGTTTTTGAAATGGAAAATGGAGTTTTCCCCCCCCCACTTTGTTTTCAAAGGCCATAAAATTTTTGAGGCAAAAAATTTTAAATGAAAAAATAAAGAGAAGGATAACAAAATTTCCTTTTACAACCCCTAACCAGGGTCTGTCAAAAATTTGGGAAGAGGATGATACCCAAAGGTCCTGGAAAACAAATTGTTAGGATATGGAAATACCTCACTTGTAAAAACTAAAGATACATTAAAAAAAAAAGGAAAATTTTTTTTTAATGCTTTCAAAAAAATTAAAAAATAAATAAACAATTTTTTAAAATTTTAAAAACAAGAAATTTTTTAAATAAAAAAAAAAAGATTCAAAAAAAAAAAAAAAAAAAAAATTGTTCTTTTTTTAAAGCTTCTGGGGGAAAATTTTCAAAATCAAAATAATAAAAAAAAATTAATCAAAAACAAGGAAAAAAACAAAAAAAAAAACACCAATATTACTTATTTATATAAAAAAGTTAAATAAAAAAACAAAAAAATAAAAAAAAAATAAAAAAAAAAAAAAAAAAATAAAAAAAATAAAAAAAAAAAAATTAGATAAAAAAAAAAAAAAAAAAAAGGATAAAACCCAAAAAAAAAAAAATTTAAAATAATGAAAAAATTCCTCCAAAAAATTAGTGGCAAAAATAACAAAAAAAAAAAAAATTTTAAAAAAAAAAAAAAAAAAAACAAAAAACAGATCTGTTAATTTAAAAAAACAAACCCCCCTAAAAAAAAAATAGTAAAAAAAAATAAACCATTAAAAATGTGGTACATTAAAAATTTTAAAAAAAAAATAATCTTTATAAATAAAAAAAATAAAAAAAAAAATTAAAATAAGATTAAATATAAAAAATAATAAAATTTTTTAAAAAAAAAAAAAAACAAAAAAAAAAAAACAAAAAAAACAATCAAAAATGAAAATATAAAAAAATGCCCAAAAATAAATATACATTTTAAAAAATTTATAAAAAAAAATTTTTGGAAAACGTAAAAATAAAAAAAAAATCAAAATAAAATCACTACATGAAAAAGCCATAAAAAAATTTCCCCCCCACCCCCCATTTAAAAAAAAAAAAATAAATAAAAAAAAATGAAAAATTTTTGTTAATTAAAGAATTGTACAAAAAAACAATTTCAAAAAAATTAAAACCTTTTTTTAAAAAAAAAAGCTAAAATGTATTGCTCAATTAAAAACAAAAAAAAAAAATAAAAAAGATGGAAAAAAAAACAAAAGTTTGGGGGGTAAAATGTAAAAAAAAAAATAACTTAATAAAAAAAAAAAGAAAAAAAAAATAATAAAAAACATAATAAAAAATCAAGAAATATTAAAAATTTTAAAATTCCTTTAAAATAAAAAAAAAGAAAAATCCTTTAAAAAAAAAAAAAAATAAAAAATAAAAAAAAAATCTATAAAAAAAAATTTACAAAAAAAATTATATAAAAAAAAAAACAATATAAAAAAATAAAATAAAAATAAAAAAGCAAAAAATTGAAATACAACAAAATGGAAAAAAAAAAAAACAAAAAAAAAAATCATTTAAACCACAAAATTAAAAAAAATAAAAAATAGCAAATTACAATTAAAATATTAAATTAAAGTAAATAAAAAAAAAGCATAAAAAAGAAATAAAAAAAAAAAAAAAAAAAATAGTAAAAAATTAAAAAAAAATAAAAAAAAAACAAAATTGGCATTAGCTTTAAAAAATAAAAAAAATAAACTTTAAAAAAAAATAAATACAAATTAAGGGTAAAAATAAATAAAAAAAAAAAATTATGGTCAATAAAAAACCAAAATTTTTTTATTAAAAAAAATTCAAAAAAATCAAAAAATAACAAAAAAACCCAAAACGCAAACCCAAAGTAAGGAAAAATTAAAAAAAACTTTAAAAAATAAATTTAAAAATACAAAGATTTAACATAATGTGGTAAATTTTTTTCATTAATGTTAAAAATGCAAAACCTTTAAAAAAAACACATTTTTAAAAAAGAAAAATACTTGTACAAATTCCAAACTATATTTTTGGTTATTTGAAAAAAAAAAAAACCATGAGGAAAAAAACGTAAAAATTTTAAAAGGTACCCTCAAAAATTTCAAATGCCCCGAAAATGGTCCTTATAAAAAAAAATTATTTATATGGAAAATGTTTTTAAATTACAGTGGGTTTATGGTCAAAAATAATTTATTTAATAGTTTTGTATGGGGAAATTGTAAATATGGAATAAAACATAAAAAAAGTAAAAATTTTGCAACAAATATCCTTTATTTTGAAATCCCAAAGAATATATATAAAAAAACTCTGTTGTTGTATTTTGGCTACTAGCTGTTTTACATCATGTACTTTTTTGCCCCACACCTGTACTGTTTTAAAAAAATAACATATTATAAAAAAGTTATAATTAAAAAAAATTTGCAACTAGATTTCAAAAAATGCTAAAAAAAAAAACTGGAATTTATCCTAGGCCAGAAAAAATAAATTATTTGAAAAATTTAGGAAAAAAGTGTTTGTTGCCTTTAAAAAAGTAAAAACTAATTAAAAATCGATTCAACAAGGTGGAATTTTTCTTCTTGTCCATTTATTTTCTTTTGAATCGGAAAAAAAAAAAAAAAAAAAAAAGCCCCCTCATAGTAAGCCTTCAAGTATTGTAAAGTTGATGGTTCCATTTCTTATGTTGGAGGCATTTGGATCTATGAGTTTTCAGGGCAGGGAATATAACAGTGCAGAAAATAAGCTTTCGATATATTTTACCTTATATCAGATCCCATTTCTCACCATAAAGTTGATCCTACTAACCAACAACAGCTTGATGGGTGTCCAATTCCCTGCTATTGGGGGAAATCTATCACTTTTTTCTCTAGTTGTTTGAAACACCAGAATGTAAAGCAGTTGGTTGTTAAATTTTTAGGTAGTCCCCCACCATCTGAAAACAAAAAACACCCTAATTTTTATTATAGCTGGTTTTTGCTGTTTTTTGGTAAATGTTTATTTTTGTTTTAAAGGTGTTTGGGTTTGAATTCACATGACAATAAATGCGTAATATGAAAAAAATGTGTTTCCCACCCACTAACTAATAGAAAAGTACAAAGAAAATGGAAAAACATATCCCCCCCCCCCCCCCCCGCACCCCCCTCTCACCTAAAAGCCTAATTACACCCCAAAGCCCATTAACTTTCCCTCACCTACATTCCACTTCTATCTTCCCCCCCTTCCTTTGCAATTTCATATCCCTCCTTCCCCCCTTATGTTTACACCCATCCAAACTCATTAACCCCAACTCCTTTTTCAATCAACCATGCCCCTCCCACCCACTTCCCATGAAACCTGGGGATTCCAAAACAATAAGGAGCTATCCCCCCACCCCCCATACAACCCACCCATGAAGACCCAGCCACACCCACGCAAAAGTCCTTCAATTAATTCCTTCACTGGAACCTGGTTTCCCCTTATATTCCTGATTCCAACCACCCACTTTCGGTCCCCCCCCTGCCCATTGCACAACCCCTAATACAATTGGTAAGCCCAAAAAAATAATAATAAAAAACTACAGTTTGAGTTTACCCAAATACCAATTTCTAATACTTTTTTTTTTATGATCTACTTAAATAATGGCATAACCACCATCATAAATATTTTAAATCACATTATTTATTTAGATGGCAGAAAAGAATGACTATACAAAATCCTCCAAAAAATAAGAATAGTGCAATAAAAACCAACAAAATCAAAACCCAGAAAAGGTCCCCTTGATCACTTCAAATTTTTTTTAAAATGGCTACTTACCTTGCAACAAGTAGAAAAGGCCCCGTCTTTCCAAACAATTCTAGCAATGCAATGGGGTAAAAGGAAAAAAAAAGAATAAGGTTGGTAGCCCATGTCAATCCAAAGGAAGAATCTAAGAAGCCCAGTACACAGTGGTGGGGGAAACATGGGATAATGGTAAAATGAAAATTTTTGAATTATTTTTATGGTTCACTATTTTTAAAAAGCCAACTCTCATCCAAGGTCCCAATTAACTTTGGTTAGTAAGAAGCATGCCATACCCAAAATCCGAATAATAGGGAGGTTTATTAAACCTATTTTCCCCTGAATAGAGGGTTCATTTTAATCTAGTACACCCTAGCCAACAAAGCCATCAAATTACAATTGTCCCCTCCAACAGAGCTTTTGCACAGGTGCATTCGCCAATGGAGATTTTAGACCCAGAGAGGCCCCAAGTTCCACAAAGCCATTAGAATGAAAGCCAAGAAACCCCCAGTTTAATTAGTTATGCCAACACTTACCCCCGAAACCTTCCTCACAACCCAGTTTCTGTACAACAAAGGGTTCCCCCCCCCAACACCATCCCCTCCATTTCAACAATCAAAGGTTAGCCCTTTCCCTGGGGAGAGGTTGGATAAAAAAAACTTTCACTTTGAGGTCCCTGGGTTCTTGTTTTAAAATAATAATTCACAATGGTAGAAACAACGAAATTCCTCCTTGAGCCAACTGGTAAAAGCAAAAAGCAATAAAAGTAAACATTCCAATAAAATCCCTGGGTTAAAAGCCGTCTACCTAAAATTCAAGTTTTTTGAATAATTGAGGATTGGGCCATAAAACTAGGTTTTTATGGGACCAAGTGGAAAACTACCTGATCCCCATCTGGGAGATGCCATAATAAATTGAACCCCACGCAAACAAAAGAGAATAAGTTAAGGGAAAACAAGAAGGTAAATTGGGAGAAATAATCCAATACAGAACGTTAATTTTTTTCTTCCCCATCCCTAAAACCTCTTTATTATTTTTCTCAATGCACCCCTGCTCCTGTCAACATTTTATTCGCTTGATTTTCTTGCCCTTACAAAATATGGCCTTATTTTTTTGGGTAACCTTTAAATTTTAAAAGAAAAAAGCCAAAGGCCACATATGACACGCCTACAGTTTGCCCCCGGATCCCCTTCCTCCCCCCTTAAAATATTTTAAAGAATTGTGGTGGGATGCCCAAAAAGCTTTCCATAACCCAGGTTGCGTTATCAAAAGCAAGACCTTTTGGTGCAACAATTTTGTTTTACACTTTTCCTTTCCCCTGCCTCCTACCCACCAAAACTCCTCTTGCACCAGGATCCCTCAGCCCTGGAAAAAACCTCTGAACAAAATCTTCAAACCTTAACACGACACTGTAAAAAAAATTCCATTATTCCCCACAGCAAGTAGTTCCCCCCAGACTAATGGGAAACTGCCCCCTTCCTAATCTCTTTACCCCTAAGAAACAACAAAATGAATGGTCCCCCCACCCCCCATGTCAACCAACCCATTCCAGTTTTAGCCAAGCGAATTACAGGCCCCTGGGATTTACTACTTGCAAGTTCCTTAGGGGTTAAGGTGGGTAAGGGCAACCAAAAATCCCTCACCAACCCACCTCCAAACCCAAAGAATGGTTTTGGAAGGAATTTCCCATAAAAAGCTAAGGGTTAAAGGGCAGAGAAATCTTGTGTGGTTCCAGTTTTGTTAATTCCCTTTTTTTTGTCCCCTTACAGGAGCTCCAGTTAATTAAAACCATGTGTGGGTTTGGGGTGCAGTGGGCTAAAAACAGGATTGAAGCCTCATGACCTACTGGGATTTGCAAGTTATATAAAACAACCATAAGTTTCCCCATGGGGGGGGGGGGGGGGGTGGGGGGTGGGTGTGGTGGTTTTTAAATACAAAATTCATGAGAGGAAAGAAATAAGGATTAAACCCTATGTGGGTTAAAAAATGTAATTTTCAGAAATCACGCCCAAATAAATAACAATTACACAGAGCCCGTAAATCTGGTTGGAATTGTTATTTTTCCATTTTTGGGGTTAAATTGTTTCTTTTTTCCTTCAATTGGGAAAAAAAAAGGTGCAAACAGGAAGAATTTTTGTTTTGACCTTTGCTACTATTAAAACAAGTAGAAAATACCCAATGAGGTAAAAAAGGTATTATACAGACAAACCGAGTTTGGTGAATTTGGTTAATTCCCCGTTTTTTCTTCAATGGAATTAATGCTGTCATGTTGGAGTTGTTTTTAACTAAAGTTGCACCTCTTCAGTGCAAACAAACAAAATGGGGATTAATGGGGAAATACCTAGTTGGCA
>JAJQQW010001386.1:0-19215 GCA_025583905.1 Ia io | reverse complement strand
TGGAGCTCTGACAGGCAACGCCTGGGGTGCGGGCCCTTATAGAAAACCGCCTGGCTCTCACTCGCCACAGCAGGAAAACCCACCCACCATAAAGTCATCTGCCCTCATCTGGTGGCACACAGGGTTGTCTGAATAGACGTCCAGCCACGAAGGAACAGAACGACCCCGCGACGCCTAGGATTTCCAGAGGGTAGGGGAGCTTGAAGCTCCCCCAGCACTCACTTCCTCATGTGCCCCCCATGACCTCAGATAGGCACTCGAGAGACCCAGCAAACCAGCCCTCCTGCAGTTTCTTCCACTCCGACACACACTCGCACTCGCACTCGCACACGCACACGCACACGCACACGCACACGCACGTACACAGCGGCAAGGACGCATATGATGCCCTCAAGTGCTCCCAGCTGTGGCCTCCCTGGGATCGGTCAGCGCTAGGCTGTCATAGGTTCCCCAGGCTACTCACTGCTGAGTGACAGCAGCAGGCCTCAGAAGGGAGACCAGAGCCTCTGTCGGCGGCGGTGAGTGAAACAGCTTTGGTTGTGAGCTCTTCCAAAGACACCCCCTGAGACCAGCCGGAGACCCGTGGAGGACACCCTGCTCTCTCCGAGGTCTGCAGTCAAGTGAGGAGATAGGGGCCTGGCTCAGGAATGCGGGTGCCCGGTGACCAGAGTTCTAGCTTCCGTATTGTCCTGTGACCGAGGAAGTGACATCAAGCGTGCAAGGTTCCGTGACCTGTATGTTCTCCTTTAAGCAGGCTTACCTGCAGACCCCTCAGGGCTTTGGGCTGCCACCCCCCCGCCCCCACAAACAGTCCAGGTTTTCCAACTCAGCTTTCCCGCACGGCTTCCCCGTCCGCGCCACCAGGTCCCGGCGATCAGGAGAGGCCAGTTAGACCTGTGTCTGCCTGATGGGCTGAGTGTCCTGGCAAAGCCACTGGGTCTTCCTGGGCCTTGCCAGGGACCCTACCGACACACGAGGGATGATGCAAGAAAGCGTTTTTTTCTAGAGACGCGGGCAGGTGTCTATGACAGGAAACCTGCCACCCCCCCCCCCGGGGCAGGGGGACGCGTGCGGGATGAGATGCAACAACTCAGAGGTGGCCAAAGTCTAAGACGGGGTTGGATGTGGCCCGAACGGCCGCTTCCAACAGGCCTGGGTGTCAGCACCGTGATCCGGGTCGAGTCACGGCGCTCTGGGCCACTTGCAGAGGTCTTCCCCGGTACGGTACGCACCAGGGTGAAAGGAAGGAAAGGAAGGTGTGACCACCCGCGGTCTCCCGGGACGCGTCGCATCACACCTGGGGCTTGCTGTGGGCCTCCGTGGTGGGCGGCCTCCACCTCCACTGGCCCTGGACCCTGCCTTCCCACGGGCACATTTTTTGGCCACGACTAAGCGTTGACCAATCGGCTTCTCCACAGCAAGAGGCTGCCCTGGGGATGTGAAGGGGAATCCCTAGGGTAGCCCAGTTGGGGAGGGCGCCCCCTTGCGGCTACCCAGCACATGGCACCCCCCCCCCGCGAGCCGCGCTCCCCCCCCCTCGCCTCTCCCGCCTCTCCCGGAAGCTCAGAAGGCGGCGGGGCGGCCAAGAGGCAGCCGGGGGCTCAGCAGGGAGAGATGTGGTCCCTGCGAGAGGGCGGGCGGACGGGGCAGGGGGCTGAGCCCCAGGCCAGCCAGGGGGCCCGGGGCTCCGCGGGCCCCCGGAGGCCCCGGCGCGGGCTCTTGAGGCTCCCGGCGGCCCTCTCTTGCGTCTACGGCCATACCACCCTGAACGCGCCCGATCTCGTCTGATCTCGGAAGCTAAGCAGGGTCGGGCCTGGTTAGTACTTGGATGGGAGACCGCCTGGGAATACCGGGTGCTGTAGGCTTTTGCTTTTGCTTTGATTCTCATTCTCTTTTCAGCCCGCCCCATCCTCCCTTTGGCGCTGTGGGAGGAACCTCCCGTCCCCCGGGGCTACTCACAGAACTCAACGCCCACCCCCACAGTGCGCCCCCTCTCCCCGCTTCCGCCGTCCAAAGTTAGGAAAAGGGGTCTCGCGCCTTCCACGCAGCACCCCGGGATCGGGATCGCAGGGGCGCGTGTGTTCCATTCTCCCGCACAGGTGGAAGCCCCCAGCGCCCTTCGGGGGGCGACAGGCGCCCCACAACCGGGGCAACGGATCCAACCCCCGCTGCTGCGGGGGGGGGGTGGGGGGGCGGTAGCTCCCCAAACCGCTAAGGGAACGCCGCGGTCCCCGCCAGAGGCCCGGGCAGCGCCTCGCGTTTTGCCATCCCCAGGGGGCTTGGTCCTACCCATTCGCGGTGGACACCCCCTTCCGCACTTCAGGCAATCGCATCCCCAACGGGAGGCGCCCTCCTGGCCCGCATCTTGGGCAAGCTCAGGAGATGGCATGACCCACCGGGTGCCCTAGGCTGCTTTTCTCTCTGTTATTTTGTGCTTGCCCAAGCTCGCACCCCCGCCCCCCCCGCCCCCCCCCCCGGCCCAATGCAGTGCCCCGAGGCGCACTAGGACGCCCTCCCCGCTTCCTGCCACGCTGCAACACTCCCCGTCCCCACCCCCCAAACACCAGCCCTGGGCCCAGGAGAGAGGCTCGGCCACTCCCAACCTCGCCTCGGCGACTTTGGTGCTGGGGGGCACCCCTGGGTCTACTCTGGGATCCGACGCCCGGGAGCCTCCCCACTCCCACACCCACACCCACACCCCCCACCCACACCCACACCCCCCCCCCCGCCTCCGCCACCATGACCTCGACCCCCCCCCAAAGGGAAAGGTGGCTCCCGCCTTACAGAGGGCACCCCTGGCTTGGAGGCATGTGTGTCTGTTACCCTGGCTAAGGGAACAGGCTCCAGCGGGTTTGGTTCAGTGGACAGAGCGCAGGCCTGTGGATACAAGGGTCTCGGGTTCCATTGGGGTCAAGGCCACTAAGCTCCCTTGCAGGCTGGATCCCTCCCTGCCCCCTCAGAGCACCTGCGGGTGGCAACCAATCCAAGTGTCTCCCTCACATCCATGTTTCCCTCTGCCTCTGCGGGCCTCTTCCACTCGCCCTAAGAATCAATGGGAAAATATCCTGGCAGAGGATTAAGATAGGTGAATGAATGAATGAATGAATGAATGAATGAAGGTGGAACAGCTGAACACTCTAGTGGGAATCTGAGATCTGGCTCTCCTGGGTCATCTTCATCCCGTGGGCACAGCGCCCTCCGTACCACCCTCAACTCTGGGCCCACTCTGACTGCCGGGGGGCGGGGGGGGGGGGGGGTCTCTAGCTCCCGGACAAGGTTGGCAAGAAGGTGGACTAGTCCAACTGAGTCTCCATGGCCTCCTCGCGATCTCCTGGGTGGAGCTCTGACAGGCAACGCCTGGGGTGCGGGCCCTTATAGAAAACCGCCTGGCTCTCACTCGCCACAGCAGGAAAAAAACCCACCCACCATAAAGTCATCTGCCCTCATCATGGTGGCACACAGGGTTGTCTGAATAGACGTCCAGCCACGAAGGAACAGAACGACCCCTCGACGCCTAGGATTTCCAGAGGGTAGGGGAGCTTGAAGCTCCCCCAGCACTCACTTCCTCATGTGCCCCCCATGACCTCAGATAGGCACTCGAGAGACCCAGCAAACCAGCCCTCCTGCAGTTTCTTCCACTCCGACACACACTCGCACTCGCACTCGCACACGCACACGCACACGCACACGCACACACACACACACGCACACACGTACACAGCGGCAAGGACGCATATGATGCCCTCAAGTGCTCCCAGCTGTGGCCTCCCTGGGATCGGTCAGCGCTAGGCTGTCATAGGTTCCCCAGGCTACTCACTGCTGAGTGACACAGCAGCAGCCTCAGAAGGGAGACCAGAGCCTCTGTCGGCGGCGGTGAGTGAAACAGCTTTGGTTGTGAGCTCTTCCAAAGACACCCCCCCTGAGACCAGCCGGAGACCCGTGGAGGACACCCTGCTCTCTCCGAGGTCTGCAGTCAAGTGAGGAGATAGGGGCCTGGCTCAGGAATGCGGGTGCCCGGTGACCAGAGTTCTAGCTTCCGTATTGTCCTGTGACCGAGGAAGTGACATCAGGCGTGCAAGGTTCCGTGACCTGTATGTTCTCCTTTAAGCAGGCTTACCTGCAGACCCCTCAGGGCTTTGGGCTGCCACCCCCCCCCCCCCATAAACAGTCCAGGTTTTCCAACTCAGCTTTCCCGCACGGCTTCCCCGTCCGCGCCACCAGGTTCCGGCGATCAGGAGAGGCCAGTTAGACCTGTGTCTGCCTGATGGGCTGAGTGTCCTGGCAAAGCCACTGGGTCTTCCTGGGCCTTGCCAGGGACCCTACCGACACACGAGGGATGATGCAAGAAAGCGTTTTCTAGAGACGCGGGCAGGTGTCTATGACAGGAAACCTGCCACCCCCCCGTGGGCAGGGGGACGCGTGCGGGATGAGATGCAACAACTCAGAGGTGGCCAAAGTCTAAGACGGGGTTGGATGTGGCCCGAACGGCCGCTTCCAACAGGCCTGGGTGTCAGCACCGTGATCCGGGTCGAGTCACGGCGCTCTGGGCCACTTGCAGAGGTCTTCCCCGGTACGGTACGCACCAGGGTGAAAGGAAGGAAAGGAAGGTGTGACCACCCGCGGTCTCCCGGGACGCGTCGCATCACACCTGGGGCTTGCTGTGGGCCTCCGTGGTGGGCGGCCTCCACCTCCACTGGCCCTGGACCCTGCCTTCCCACGGGCACATTTTTTGGCCACGACTAAGCGTTGACCAATCGGCTTCTCCACAGCAAGAGGCTGCCCTGGGGATGTGAAGGGGAATCCCTAGGGTAGCCCAGTTGGGGAGGGCGCCCCCTTGCGGCTACCCAGCACATGGCACCCCCACCGCGAGCCGCGCTCCCGCCCCTCGCCTCTCCCGCCTCTCCCGGAAGCTCAGAAGGCGGCGGGGCGGCCAAGAGGCAGCCGGGGGCTCAGCAGGGAGAGATGTGGTCCCTGCGAGAGGGCGGGCGACGGGGCAGGGGGCTGAGCCCCAGGCCAGCCAGGGGGCCCGGGGCTCCGCGGGCCCGGAGGCCCGGCGCGGGCTCTTGAGGCTCCCGGCGGCCCTCTCTTGCGTCTACGGCCATACCACCCTGAACGCGCCCGATCTCGTCTGATCTCGGAAGCTAAGCAGGGTCGGGCCTGGTTAGTACTTGGATGGGAGACCGCCTGGGAATACCGGGTGCTGTAGGCTTTTGCTTTTGCTTTGATTCTCATTCTCTTTTCAGCCCGCCCCATCCTCCCTTTGGCGCTGTGGGAGGAACCTCCCGTCCCCCGGGGCTACTCACAGAACTCAACGCCCACCCCCACAGTGCGCCCCCTCTCCCCGCTTCCGCCGTCCAAAGTTAGGAAAAGGGGTCTCGCGCCTTCCACGCAGCACCCCGGGATCGGGATCGCAGGGGCGCGTGTGTTCCATTCTCCCGCACAGGTGGAAGCCCCCAGCGCCCTTCGGGGGGCGACAGGCGCCCCACAACCGGGGCAACGGATCCAACCCCCGCTGCTGCGGGGGGGGGGGGGGGGGGGGGGGGGGGTAGCTCCCCCCCCCACGCTAAGGGAACGCCGCGGTCCCCCGCCAGAGGCCCGGGCAGCGCCTCGCGTTTTGCCATCCCCAGGGGGCTTGGTCCTACCCATTCGCGGTGGACACCCCCTTCCGCACTTCAGGCAATCGCATCCCCAACGGGAGGCGCCCTCCTGGCCCGCATCTTGGGCAAGCTCAGGAGATGGCATGACCCACCGGGTGCCCTAGGCTGCTTTTCTCTCTGTTATTTTGTTTTGCCCAAGCTCGCACCCCCCCCCCCCCCGCCCCCCCCCGCCCAATGCAGCCAATGGCCCCGAGGCGCACTAGGACGCCCTCCCCCCGCTTCCTGCCACGCTGCAACACTCCCCGTCCCCACCCCCAAACACCAGCCCTGGGCCCAGGAGAGAGGCTCGGCCACTCCCAACCTCGCCTCGGCGACTTTGGTGCTGGGGGGCACCCCTGGGTCTACTCTGGGATCCGACGCCCGGGAGCCTCCCCACTCCCACACCCACACCCACACCCACACCCACACCCACACCCACACCCCACCCCCCCCCCCCGCCACCATGACCTCGACCCCCAAATCAGGGAAAAAGGGGCTCCCGCCTTACAGAGGGCACCCCTGGCTTGGAGGCATGTGTTGTCTGTTACCCTGGCTAAGGGAACAGGCTCCAGCGGGTTTGGTTCAGTGGACAGAGCGCAGGCCTGTGGATACAAGGGTCTCGGGTTCCATTGGGGTCAAGGCCACTAAGCTCCCTTGCAGGCTGGATCCCTCCCTGCCCCCTCAGAGCAGCACCGGGGGTGGCAACCAATCCAAGTGTCTCCCTCACATCCATGTTTCCCTCTGCCTCTGCGGGCCTCTTCCACTCGCCCTAAGAATCAATGGGAAAATATCCTGGCAGAGGATTAAGATAGGTGAATGAATGAATGAATGAATGAATGAATGAAGGTGGAACAGCTGAACACTCTAGTGGGAATCTGAGATCTGGCTCTCCTGGGTCATCTTCATCCCGTGGGCACAGCGCCCTCCGTACCCACCCTCAACTCTGGGCCCACTCTGACTGCCGGGGGGCGGGGGGGGGGGGGGGGGGGGGGGTCTCTAGCTCCCGGACAAGGTTGGCAAGAAGGTGGACTAGTCCAACTGAGTCTCCATGGCCTCCTCGCGATCTCCTGGGTGGAGCTCTGACAGGCAACGCCTGGGGTGCGGGCCCTTATAGAAAACCGCCTGGCTCTCACTCGCCACAGCAGGAAAAAAAAACCACCCACCATAAAGTCATCTGCCCTCATCTGGTGGCACACACAGGGTTGTCTGAATAGACGTCCAGCCACGAAGGAACAGAACGACCCCTCGACGCCTAGGATTTCCAGAGGGTAGGGGAGCTTGAAGCTCCCCCAGCACTCACTTCCTCATGTGCCCCCCATGACCTCAGATAGGCACTCGAGAGACCCAGCAAACCAGCCCTCCTGCAGTTTCTTCCACTCCGACACACACTCGCACTCGCACTCGCACACGCACACGCACACGCACACGCACACACACACACACAGCACAAGGACGCATATGATGCCCTCAAGTGCTCCCAGCTGTGGCCTCCCTGGGATCGGTCAGCGCTAGGCTGTCATAGGTTCCCCAGGCTACTCACTGCTGAGTGACAGCAGCAGGCCTCAGAAGGGAGACCAGAGCCTCTGTCGGCGGCGGTGGCGTGAAACAGCTTTGGTTGTGTGCTCTTCCAAAGACACCCCCTGAGACCAGCCGGAGACCCGTGGAGGACACCCTGCTCTCTCCGAGGTCTGCAGTCAAGTGAGGAGATAGGGGCCTGGCTCAGGAATGCGGGTGCCCGGTGACCAGAGTTCTAGCTTCCGTATTGTCCTGTGACCGAGGAAGTGACATCAAGCGTGCAAGGTTCCGTGACCTGTATGTATGTTCTCCTTTAAGCAGGCTTACCTGCAGACCCCTCAGGGCTTTGGGCTGCCACCCCCCCCCCCCCAAACAGTCCAGGTTTTCCAACTCAGCTTTCCCGCACGGCTTCCCCGTCCGCGCCCCCGTCCGCGCCACCAGGTCCCGGCGATCAGGAGAGGCCAGTTAGACCTGTGTCTGCCTGATGGGCTGAGTGTCCTGGCAAAGCCACTGGGTCTTCCTGGGCCTTGCCAGGGACCCTACCGACACACGAGGGATGATGCAAGAAAGCGTTTTCTAGAGACGCGGGCAGGTGTCTATGACAGGAAACCTGCCACCCCCGTGGGCAGGGGGGCGTGCGGGATGAGATGCAACAACTCAGAGGTGGCCAAAGTCTAAGACGGGGTTGGATGTGGCCCGAACGGCCGCTTCCAACAGGCCTGGGTGTCAGCACCGTGATCCGGGTCGAGTCACGGCGCTCTGGGCCACTTGCAGAGGTCTTCCCCGGTACGGTACGCACCAGGGTGAAAGGAAGGAAAGGAAGGTGTGACCACCCGCGGTCTCCCGGGACGCGTCGCATCACACCTGGGGCTTGCTGTGGGCCTCCGTGGTGGGCGGCCTCCACCTCCACTGGCCCTGGACCCTGCCTGGCCTGGACCCCCGGGCACATTTTTTGGCCACGACTAAGCGTTGACCAATCGGCTTCTCCACAGCAAGAGGCTGCCCTGGGGATGTGAAGGGGAATCCCTAGGGTAGCCCAGTTGGGGAGGGCGCCCCCTTGCGGCTACCCAGCACATGGCACCCCCACCGCGAGCCGCGCTCCCCCCCCCCCCCCCCCCCGCCTCTCCCGCCCTCCCTCTCCGGAAGCTCAGAAGGCGGCGGGGGCGGCCAAGAGGCAGCCGGGGGGCTCAGCAGGGAGAGATGTGGTCCCTGCGAGAGGGCGGGCGGACGGGGCAGGGGGCTGAGCCCCAGGCCAGCCAGGGGGCCCGGGGCTCCGCGGGCCCGGAGGCCCGGCGCGGGCTCTTGAGGCTCCCGGCGGCCCTCTCTTGCGTCTACGGCCATACCACCCTGAACGCGCCCGATCTCGTCTGATCTCGGAAGCTAAGCAGGGGGGGGGCTGGTTAGTACTTGGATGGGAGACCGCCTGGGAATACCGGGTGCTGTAGGCTTTTGCTTTTGCTTTGATTCTCATTCTCTTTTCAGCCCGCCCCCCATCCTCCCTTTGGCGCGCTGTGGGAGGAACCCCCCCGTCCCCCGGGGCTACTCACAGAACTCAACGCCCACCCCCACAGTGCGCCCCCTCTCCCCGCTTCCGCCGTCCAAAGTTAGGAAAAGGGGTCTCGCGCCTTCCACGCAGCACCCCGGGATCGGGATCGCAGGGGCGCGTGTGTTCCATTCTCCCGCACAGGTGGAAGCCCCCAGCGCCCTTCGGGGGGCGACAGGCGCCCCACAACCGGGGCAACGGATCCAACCCCCGCTGCTGCGGGGGGGGGGGGGGGGGGGTAGCTCCCCCCCAAACCGCTAAGGGAACGCCGCGGTCCCCGCCAGAGGCCCGGGCAGCGCCTCGCGTTTTGCCCATCCCCAGGGGGCTTGGTCCTACCCATTCGCGGTGGACACCCCCCCGCACTTCAGGCAATCGCATCCCCAACGGGAGGCGCCCTCCTGGCCCGCATCTTGGGCAAGCTCAGGAGATGGCATGACCCACCGGGTGCCCTAGGGCTGCTGCTTTTCTCTCTGTTATTTTGTGCTTGCCCAAGCTCGCACCCCCCCCCCCCGCCCCCGGGCCAATGCAGTGCCCCCCGAGGCGCACTAGGACGCCCTCCCCGCTTCCTGCCACGCTGCAACACTCCCCGTCCCCCCCCCCCCCAAACACCAGCCCCCCCCAAACCAGGAGAGAGGCTCGGCCACTCCCAACCTCGCCTCGGCGACTTTGGTGCTGGGGGGCACCCCTGGGTCTACTCTGGGATCCGACGCCCGGGAGCCTCCCCACTCCCCCCACCCCACACCCACACCCACACCCACCCCACACCCACCCCCGCCCCCGCCACCATGCCCCATGACCTCGACCCCCCCAAATCAGGGAAAGGTGGCTCCCGCCTTACAGAGGGCACCCCTGGCTTGGAGGCATGTGTTGTCTGTTACCCTGGCTAAGGGAACAGGCTCCAGCGGGTTTGGTTCAGTGGACAGAGCGCAGGCCTGTGGATACAAGGGTCTCGGGTTCCATTGGGGTCAAGGCCACTAAGCTCCCTTGCAGGCTGGATCCCTCCCTGCCCCCTCAGAGCACCTGCGGGTGGCAACCAATCCAAGTGTCTCCCTCACATCCATGTTTCCCTCTGCCTCTGCGGGCCTCTTCCACTCGCCCTAAGAATCAATGGGAAAATATCCTGGCAGAGGATTAAGATAGGTGAATGAATGAATGAATGAATGAATGAATGAAGGTGGAACAGCTGAACACTCTAGTGGGAATCTGAGATCTGGCTCTCCTGGGTCATCTTCATCCCGTGGGCACAGCGCCCTCCGTACCCACCCTCAACTCTGGGCCCACTCTGACTGCCGGGGGGCGGGCGGGGGGGGGGGGTCTCTAGCTCCCCGGACAAGGTTGGCAAGAAGGTGGACTAGTCCAACTGAGTCTCCATGGCCTCCTCGCGATCTCCTGGGTGGAGCTCTGACAGGCAACGCCTGGGGTGCGGGCCCTTATAGAAAACCGCCTGGCTCTCACTCGCCACAGCAGGAAAACCCACCCACCATAAAGTCATCTGCCCTCATCTGGTGGCACACAGGGTTGTCTGAATAGACGTCCAGCCACGAAGGAACAGAACGACCCCTCGACGCCTAGGATTTCCAGAGGGTAGGGGAGCTTGAAGCTCCCCCAGCACTCACTTCCTCATGTGCCCCCCATGACCTCAGATAGGCACTCGAGAGACCCAGCAAACCAGCCCTCCTGCAGTTTCTTCCACTCCGACACACACTCGCACTCGCACTCGCACACGCACACGCACACGCACACGCACACACGCACACGCACACACACACGCAAGGACGCATATGATGCCCTCAAGTGCTCCCAGCTGTGGCCTCCCTGGGATCGGTCAGCGCTAGGCTGTCATAGGTTCCCCCAGGCTACTCACTGCTGAGTGACAGCAGCAGGCCTCAGAAGGGAGACCAGAGCCTCTGTCGGCGGCGGTGAGTGAAACAGCTTTGGTTGTGAGCTCTTCCAAAGACACCCCCTGAGACCAGCCGGAGACCCGTGGAGGACACCCTGCTCTCTCCGAGGTCTGCAGTCAAGTGAGGAGATAGGGGCCTGGCTCAGGAATGCGGGTGCCCGGTGACCAGAGTTCTAGCTTCCGTATTGTCCTGTGACCGAGGAAGTGACATCAAGCGTGCAAGGTTCCGTGACCTGTATGTTCTCCTTTAAGCAGGCTTACCTGCAGACCCCTCAGGGCTTTGGGCTGCCACCCCCCAGCCCCCACAAACAGTCCAGGTTTTCCAACTCAGCTTTCCCGCACGGCTTCCCCGTCCGCGCCACCAGGTCCCGGCGATCAGGAGAGGCCAGTTAGACCTGTGTCTGCCTGATGGGCTGAGTGTCCTGGCAAAGCCACTGGGTCTTCCTGGGCCTTGCCAGGGACCCTACCGACACACGAGGGATGATGCAAGAAAGCGTTTTCTAGAGACGCGGGCAGGTGTCTATGACAGGAAACCTGCCACCCCCGTGGGCAGGGGGACGCGTGCGGGATGAGATGCAACAACTCAGAGGTGGCCAAAGTCTAAGACGGGGTTGGATGTGGCCCGAACGGCCGCTTCCAACAGGCCTGGGTGTCAGCACCGTGATCCGGGTCGAGTCACGGCGCTCTGGGCCACTTGCAGAGGTCTTCCCCGGTACGGTACGCACCAGGGTGAAAGGAAGGAAAGGAAGGTGTGACCACCCGCGGTCTCCCGGGACGCGTCGCATCACACCTGGGGCTTGCTGTGGGCCTCCGTGGTGGGCGGCCTCCACCTCCACTGGCCCTGGACCCTGCCTTCCCACGGGCACATTTTTTGGCCACGACTAAGCGTTGACCAATCGGCTTCTCCACAGCAAGAGGCTGCCCTGGGGATGTGAAGGGGAATCCCTAGGGTAGCCCAGTTGGGGAGGGCGCCCCCTTGCGGCTACCCAGCACATGGCACCCCCACCGCGAGCCGCGCTCCCGCCCCTCGCCTCTCCCCCCGCTCCCCTCCTCTCCCCCCTCTCCCTCAGAAGGCGGCGGGGCGGCCAAGAGGCAGCCGGGGGCTCAGCAGGGAGAGAGAGATGTGGTCCCTGCGAGAGGGCGGGCGGACGGGGCAGGGGGCTGAGCCCCAGGCCAGCCAGGGGGCCCGGGGCTCCGCGGGCCCGGAGGCCCGGCGCGGGCTCTTGAGGCTCCCGGCGGCCCTCTCTTGCGTCTACGGCCATACCACCCTGAACGCGCCCGATCTCGTCTGATCTCGGAAGCTAAGCAGGGTCGGGCCTGGTTAGTACTTGGATGGGAGACCGCCTGGGAATACCGGGTGCTGTAGGCTTTTGCTTTTGCTTTGATTCTCATTCTCTTTTCAGCCCGCCCCATCCTCCCTTTGGCGCTGTGGGAGGAACCTCCCCGTCCCCCGGGGCTACTCACAGAACTCAACGCCCACCCCCCCCCACAGTGCGCCCCCTCTCCCCCCCCTTCCGCCGTCCAAAGTTAGGAAAAAGGGGTCTCGCGCCTTCCACGCAGCACCCCGGGATCGGGATCGCAGGGGCGCGTGTGTTCCATTCTCCCGCACAGGTGGAAGCCCCCCAGCGCCCTTCGGGGGGCGACAGGCGCCCCACAACCGGGGCAACGGATCCAACCCCCGCTGCTGCGGGGGGGGGGGGGGGGGGCGGTAGCTCCCCAAACCGCTAAGGGAACGCCGCGGTCCCCGCCAGAGGCCCGGGCAGCGCCTCGCGTTTTGCCATCCCCCCAGGGGGCTTGGTCCTACCCATTCGCGGTGGACACCCCCTTCCGCACTTCAGGCAATCGCATCCCCAACGGGAGGCGCCCTCCTGGCCCGCATCTTGGGCAAGCTCAGGAGATGGCATGACCCACCGGGTGCCCTAGGCTGCTTTTCTCACTGTTATTTTGTGCTTGCCCAAGCTCGCACCCCCGCCCCCTCGCCCCCCGGCCCAATGCAGTGCCCCGAGGCGCACTAGGACGCCCTCCCCGCTTCCTGCCACGCTGCAACACTCCCCGTCCCCACCCCCCAAACACCAGCCCTGGGCCCAGGAGAGAGGCTCGGCCACTCCCAACCTCGCCTCGGCGACTTTGGTGCTGGGGGGCACCCCTGGGTCTACTCTGGGATCCGACGCCCGGGAGCCTCCCCACTCCCACACCCACACCCACACCCACACCCACACCCACACCCACACCCCACCCTCCCCCGCCTCCGCCACCATGACCTCGACCCCCAAATCAGGGAAAGGTGGCTCCCGCCTTACAGAGGGCACCCCTGGCTTGGAGGCATGTGTTGTCTGTTACCCTGGCTAAGGGAACAGGCTCCAGCGGGTTTGGTTCAGTGGACAGAGCGCAGGCCTGTGGATACAAGGGTCTCGGGTTCCATTGGGGTCAAGGCCACTAAGCTCCCTTGCAGGCTGGATCCCTCCCTGCCCCCTCAGAGCACCTGCGGGTGGCAACCAATCCAAGTGTCTCCCTCACATCCATGTTTCCCTCTGCCTCTGCGGGCCTCTTCCACTCGCCCTAAGAATCAATGGGAAAATATCCTGGCAGAGGATTAAGATAGGTGAATGAATGAATGAATGAATGAATGAATGAATGAATGAACAGCTGAACACTCTAGTGGGAATCTGAGATCTGGCTCTCCTGGGTCATCTCATCCCGTGGGCACAGCGCCCTCCGTACCCACCCTCAACTCTGGGCCCACTCTGACTGCCGGGGGGGGGGGGGGGGGGGTCTCTAGCTCCCGGACAAGGTTGGCAAGAAGGTGGACTAGTCCAACTGAGTCTCCATGGCCTCCTCGCGCGATCTCCTGGGTGGAGCTCTGACAGGCAACGCCTGGGGTGCGGGCCCTTATAGAAAACCGCCTGGCTCTCACTCGCCACAGCAGGAAAACCCACCCACCATAAAGTCATCTGCCCTCATCTGGTGGCACACAGGGTTGTCTGAATAGACGTCCAGCCACGAAGGAACAGAACGACCCCTCGACGCCTAGGATTTCCAGAGGGTAGGGGAGCTTGAAGCTCCCCCAGCACTCACTTCCTCATGTGCCCCCCATGACCTCAGATAGGCACTCGAGAGACCCAGCAAACCAGCCCTCCTGCAGTTTCTTCCACTCCGACACACACTCGCACTCGCACTCGCACACTCGCACACCGCACTCGCACACGCACACGCACACGCACACGCACACGCACGTACACAGCGGCAAGGACGCATATGATGCCCTCAAGTGCTCCCAGCTGTGGCCTCCCTGGGATCGGTCAGCGCTAGGCTGTCATAGGTTCCCCAGGCTACTCACTGCTGAGTGACAGCAGCAGGCCTCAGAAGGGAGACCAGAGCCTCTGTCGGCGGCGGTGAGTGAAACAGCTTTGGTTGTGAGCTCTTCCAAAGACACCCCCTGAGACCAGCCGGAGACCCGTGGAGGACACCCTGCTCTCTCCGAGGTCTGCAGTCAAGTGAGGAGATAGGGGCCTGGCTCAGGAATGCGGGTGCCCGGTGACCAGAGTTCTAGCTTCCGTATTGTCCTGTGACCGAGGAAGTGACATCAGGCGTGCAAGGTTCCGTGACCTGTATGTTCTCCTTTAAGCAGGCTTACCTGCAGACCCCTCAGGGCTTTGGGCTGCCACCCCCCCGCCCCCATAAACAGTCCAGGTTTTCCAACTCAGCTTTCCCGCACGGCTTCCCCGTCCGCGCCACCAGGTCCCGGCGATCAGGAGAGGCCAGTTAGACCTGTGTCTGCCTGATGGGCTGAGTGTCCTGGCAAAGCCACTGGGTCTTCCTGGGCCTTGCCAGGGACCCTACCGACACACGAGGGATGATGCAAGAAAGCGTTTTCTAGAGACGCGGGCAGGTGTCTATGACAGGAAACCTGCCACCCCCGTGGGCAGGGGGACGCGTGCGGGATGAGATGCAACAACTCAGAGGTGGCCAAAGTCTAAGACGGGGTTGGATGTGGCCCGAACGGCCGCTTCCAACAGGCCTGGGTGTCAGCACCGTGATCCGGGTCGAGTCACGGCGCTCTGGGCCACTTGCAGAGGTCTTCCCCGGTACGGTACGCACCAGGGTGAAAGGAAGGAAAGGAAGGTGTGACCACCCGCGGTCTCCCGGGACGCGTCGCATCACACCTGGGGCTTGCTGTGGGCCTCCGTGGTGGGCGGCCTCCACCTCCACTGGCCCTGGACCCTGCCTTCCCACGGGCACATTTTTTGGCCACGACTAAGCGTTGACCAATCGGCTTCTCCACAGCAAGAGGCTGCCCTGGGGATGTGAAGGGGAATCCCTAGGGTAGCCCAGTTGGGGAGGGCGCCCCCTTGCGGCTACCCAGCACATGGCACCCCCACCGCGAGCCGCGCTCCCGCCCCTCGCCTCTCCCGCCTCTCCCGGAAGCTCAGAAGGCGGCGGGGCGGCCAAGAGGCAGCCGGGGGCTCAGCAGGGAGAGATGTGGTCCCTGCGAGAGGGCGGGCGGACGGGGCAGGGGGCTGAGCCCCAGGCCAGCCAGGGGGCCGGGGACTCCGCGGGCCCGGAGGCCCGGCGCGGGCTCTTGAGGCTCCCGGCGGCCCTCTCTTGCGTCTACGGCCATACCACCCTGAACGCGCCCGATCTCGTCTGATCTCGGAAGCTAAGCAGGGTCGGGCCTGGTTAGTACTTGGATGGGAGACCGCCTGGGAATACCGGGTGCTGTAGGCTTTTGCTTTTGCTTTGATTCTCATTCTCTTTTCAGCCCGCCCCATCCTCCCTTTGGCGCTGTGGGAGGAACCTCCCGTCCCCCGGGGCTACTCACAGAACTCAACGCCCACCCCCACAGTGCGCCCCCTCTCCCCGCTTCCGCCGTCCAAAGTTAGGAAAAGGGGTCTCGCGCCTTCCACGCAGCACCCCGGGATCGGGATCGCAGGGGCGCGTGTGTTCCATTCTCCCGCACAGGTGGAAGCCCCCAGCGCCCTTCGGGGGGCGACAGGCGCCCCACAACCGGGGCAACGGATCCAACCCCCGCTGCTGCGGGGGGGGGGGGGGGGGGGGGGGTAGCTCCCCAAACCGCTAAGGGAACGCCGCGGTCCCCGCCAGAGGCCCGGGCAGCGCCTCGCGTTTTGCCATCCCCAGGGGGCTTGGTCCTACCCATTCCTACCCATTCGCGGTGGACACCCCCTTCCGCACTTCAGGCAATCGCATCCCCAACGGGAGGCGCCCTCCTGGCCCGCATCTTGGGCAAGCTCAGGAGATGGCATGACCCACCGGGTGCCCTAGGCTGCTTTTCTCTCTGTTATTTTGTGCTTGCCCAAGCTCGCACCCCCGCCCCCCCTCGCCCCCCGGGCCAATGCAGTGCCCCGAGGCGCACTAGGACGCCCTCCCCGCTTCCTGCCACGCTGCAACACTCCCCGTCCCCACCCCCAAACACCAGCCCTGGGCCCAGGAGAGAGGCTCGGCCACTCCCAACCTCGCCTCGGCGACTTTGGTGCTGGGGGGCACCCCTGGGTCTACTCTGGGATCCGACGCCCGGGAGCCTCCCCACTCCCACACCCACACCCACACCCACACCCACACCCACACCCACACCCTCCCCCGCCTCCGCCACCATGACCTCGACCCCCAAATCAGGGAAAGGTGGCTCCCGCCTTACAGAGGGCACCGCTGGCTTGGAGGCATGTGTTGTCTGTTACCCTGGCTAAGGGAACAGGCTCCAGCGGGTTTGGTTCAGTGGACAGAGCGCAGGCCTGTGGATACAAGGGTCTCGGGTTCCATTGGGGTCAAGGCCACTAAGCTCCCTTGCAGGCTGGATCCCTCCCTGCCCCCTCAGAGCACCTGCGGGTGGCAACCAATCCAAGTGTCTCCCTCACATCCATGTTTCCCTCTGCCTCTGCGGGCCTCTTCCACTCGCCCTAAGAATCAATGGGAAAATATCCTGGCAGAGGATTAAGATAGGTGAATGAATGAATGAATGAATGAATGAATGAATGAAGTGGAAACAGCTGAACACTCTAGTGGGAATCTGAGATCTGGCTCTCCTGGGTCATCTTCATCCCGTGGGCACAGCGCCCTCCGTACCCACCCTCAACTCTGGGCCCACTCTGACTGCCGGGGGGGGGGGGGGGGGGGGGTCTCTCTAGCTCCCGGACAAGGTTGGCAAGAAGGTGGGTGGACTAGTCCAACTGAGTCTCCATGGCCTCCTCGCGATCTCCTGGGTGGAGCTCTGACAGGCAACGCCTGGGGTGCGGGCCCTTATAGAAAACCGCCTGGCTCTCACTCGCCACAGCAGGAAAACCCACCCACCATAAAGTCATCTGCCCTCATCTGGTGGCACACAGGGTTGTCTGAATAGACGTCCAGCCACGAAGGAACAGAACGACCCCCCCGCGACGCCTAGGATTTCCAGAGGGTAGGGGAGCTTGAAGCTCCCCCAGCACTCACTTCCTCATGTGCCCCCCATGACCTCAGATAGGCACTCGAGAGACCCAGCAAACCAGCCCTCCTGCAGTTTCTTCCACTCCGACACACACTCGCACTCGCACTCGCACACGCATACGCACACGCACACGCACACGCACGTACACAGCGGCAAGGACGCATATGATGCCCTCAAGTGCTCCCAGCTGTGGCCTCCCTGGGATCGGTCAGCGCTAGGCTGTCATAGGTTCCCCAGGCACTCACTGCTGAGTGACAGCAGCAGCCTCAGAAGGGAGACCAGAGCCTCTGTCGGTGGCGGTGAGTGAAACAGCTTTGGTTGTGAGCTCTTCCAAAGACACCCCCTGAGACCAGCCGGAGACCCGTGGAGGACACCCTGCTCTCTCCGAGGTCTGCAGTCAAGTGAGGAGATAGGGGCCTGGCTCAGGAATGCGGGTGCCCGGTGACCAGAGTTCTAGCTTCCGTATTGTCCTGTGACCGAGGAAGTGACATCAAGCGTGCAAGGTTCCGTGACCTGTATGTTCTCCTTTAAGCAGGCTTACCTGCAGACCCCTCAGGGCTTTGGGCTGCCACCCCCCCCCCCCCCCACAAACAGTCCAGGTTTTCCAACTCAGCTTTCCCGCACGGCTTCCCCGTCCGCGCCACCAGGTCCGTCCCGGCGATCAGGAGAGGCCAGTTAGACCTGTGTCTGCCTGATGGGCTGAGTGTCCTGGCAAAGCCACTGGGTCTTCCTGGGCCTGGGCCTTGCCAGGGACCCTACCGACACACGAGGGATGATGCAAGAAAGAAAGCGTTTTCTAGAGACGCGGGCAGGTGTCTATGACAGGAAACCTGCCACCCCCCCGGGCAGGGGGACGCGTGCGGGATGAGATGCAACAACTCAGAGGTGGCCAAAGTCTAAGACGGGGTTGGATGTGGCCCGAACGGCCGCTTCCAACAGGCCTGGGTGTCAGCACCGTGATCCGGGTCGAGTCACGGCGCTCTGGGCCACTTGCAGAGGTCTTCCCCGGTACGGTACGCACCAGGGTGAAAGGAAGGAAAGGAAGGTGTGACCACCCGCGGTCTCCCCCGGGACGCGTCGCATCACACCTGGGGCTTGCTGTGGGCCTCCGTGGTGGGCGGCCTCCACCTCCACTGGCCCTGGACCCTGCCTTCCCACGGGCACATTTTTTTTTGGCCACGACTAAGCGTTGACCAATCGGCTTCTCCACAGCAAGAGGCTGCCCTGGGGATGTGAAGGGGAATCCCTAGGGTAGCCCAGTTGGGGAGGGCGCCCCCTTGCGGCTACCCAGCACATGGCACCCCCACCGCGAGCCGCGCTCCCGCCCCTCGCCTCTCCCGCCTCTCCCGGAAGCTCAGAAGGCGGCGGGGCGGCCAAGAGGCAGCCGGGGGCTCAGCAGGGAGAGATGTGGTCCCTGCGAGAGGGCGGGCGGACGGGGCAGGGGGCTGAGCCCCAGGCCAGCCAGGGGGCCCGGGGCTCCGCGGGCCCGGAGGCCCGGCGCGGGCTCTTGAGGCTCCCGGCGGCCCCCGGCGGCTCTTGCGTCTACGGCCATACCACCCTGAACGCGCCCGATCTCGTCTGATCTCGGAAGCTAAGCAGGGTCGGGCCTGGTTAGTACTTGGATGGGAGACCGCCTGGGAATACCGGGTGCTGTAGGCTTTTGCTTTTGCTTTGATTCTCATTCTCTTTTCAGCCCGCCCCATCCTCCCTTTGGCGCTGTGGGAGGAACCTCCCGTCCCCCGGGGCTACTCACAGAACTCAACGCCCACCCCCACAGTGCGCCCCCTCTCCCCGCTTCCGCCGTCCAAAGTTAGGAAAAGGGGTCTCGCGCCTTCCACGCAGCACCCCGGGATCGGGATCGCAGGGGCGCGTGTGTTCCATTCTCCCGCACAGGTGGAAGCCCCCAGCGCCCTTCGGGGGGCGACAGGCGCCCCACAACCGGGGCAACGGATCCAACCCCCGCTGCTGCGGGGGGGGGGGGGGGGGGGGTAGCTCCCCAAACCGCTAAGGGAACGCCGCGGTCCCCGCCAGAGGCCCGGGCAGCGCCTCGCGTTTTGCCATCCCCAGGGGGCTTGGTCCTACCCATTCGCGGTGGACACCCCCTTCCGCACTTCAGGCAATCGCATCCCCAACGGGAGGCGCCCTCCTGGCCCGCATCTTGGGCAAGCTCAGGAGATGGCATGAC
>JAJQQW010000963.1:27500-32564 GCA_025583905.1 Ia io | reverse complement strand
ACCTCAAAATTAAAAGTAAATTTCAAAATTTATTATTATTTTTTTTATTTTTCTTTGGGGAGTTTAAAACATTTTACAAAAATTTTTTTTTTAGTTCCAAAATTTTTATATGTTATTATTGGGGGCCCCAAAAAAGTCCCCTAAATTTTCTTTTTTTCTAAACAAAAATTTGAAATCCTTTTTCTAATGGGGGGATCTTTTATTTTGAATTATTGTCTCCTTTGATTCCTTTTTTTTAATATTTATATATTTTGGGACCAAAATTGTCACGAACTTTTTTTTGTTTCATTTTAACCCTTCGCTTTTTCCCAGGAAAGTCTGGGGAACCAATTTAACTAACGTTTCCATTTTTCCACCTTAGGGGGGCAAATAAATTTTTGGGAAAAAGTTGGGGCTATCTCTCGTATCTTTTCCTCTTTAGAGTGGGTTAGATTTCTTTGTGGATTCCACGATTGGGAACTATACCCACAAAAATAATCTAGTGGAACCGAGACGATATTCAAAAATAATATATCAAAACAGAATAATTTATAAACCAAAATGGGCTATGTTCTGGTTTTCATGATCATGTCCAAAATTACTTTTTCCAGGGTGATTTCATTTTTTTGGGTTAATCTATTCTTTTTTGCCTTTATAAAAGATCTACCCCCGTAAATAAAAAAGAAAGTTTTTTTAGGTCCCCATGGTTCGGAAGAACAAGAAAAAAAATTCCAGGGTGTTTTAGATCGTTTTAGAATGTTTGGTTTCGCTTTTTTGGACTTGTTTTTGGTCACTTGATCAGGGCACTTTTCCCCTCATCCTTTCTCCTTTTTTTTCCTAGAATAAAGGGGATTTTTTTTGTAATTTCCCCCCTTCAAGTTCCAACCCCCCTCTTTAATTCTACCAAATTGGAAATATGCCCCTTTTGTTTTTTTTTTTGGAGTTTGGGGGTAGGAATTTTTTTTTTCCCAACAAACTAGTACATCTTCCAGATGTATTGTTTTGGGGGTTTTGGTTTTTAAACCTTTTAATCTGGGGGCTTGTTAAAAGGGGGGAAAAATCGGGAGGGGCTGGGGGGGGGGACTTAATTTATACGTTTTTTTTTTTTTTCGGGAACGGGAATTCATCCTTTTAACCACGTGGCTTGTTTGTGCGAGTTAAGTAGACTTGGGGGTTTCCAATACCCACAATTGGCCGGACCCCCAGCACCAGTGGGGAGGGGGAGTTGGAAAAATGGCGTTTTGGGGGGGGGGAGGGGGGGGGGCGGGCAGGGGGGGGGGGGGGGTGGCGGGGGGGGGGTGGGGGGGGAGGGGTAAATTGGGGGGGGGGTTAGTGTGGGTGTGTTTTTAGACGTCGCGTGTATTTCATCTGCGGGGGGGTTGTGGAGACGGGTTGGGGGGTGGAGGTGGGCCAAAGATGGGGCGGGTTGTGCGGGGCACTGATACGAAGGGGGGGTGGGGGGGGGGAGGGGGTGTTAGCGGTGGGGCGGGCTCTTCGGTTAACTCACACAAGCTTTATTTCCCCGTGGAAACACCTGGGGGTGGTGGAGTGTAGGTTGGGGGGCGCGGGGGGGGTTTGAGGAGGGGGGGAGGCGGTAATGGGGGGGGTGGGGGAGGGGTAGTGAGTTGGGTTGGGGGGGAAGATGGGTTCCGGTGGGTGCTCGGGGAGGGGACCATGGGCACTTAGAGTGGGGGGGAGGGGGGTGCGGGGGGGGGGATGGTGGCCTTTGTTTTTCCGCGCGGCGGTGGGGGGGAGTAAAATGGAGCGAGGCGGGTTATAGAACGGGGGGACGGGGGGTCTGGGTAGGCGGGGGTTGTACACAGTTGGGGGGGGGGGGGGGATGGGGGATATTGGGATCCCGGTGGGGGGTTCGTGGTGGGGGAGTGTAGTGCGTGGGGGGGGGGGGCGGTGTTTTGGAGTTATAATTAATTAGGGGTTGCGATTTGGAATTATTGGAATTTAAACCAATTTTTTACGAGGTTTACTAATCACATTGGGGGGCCGTCTTGGGGGGGGGGGGGGGGGGATTTAGGTCCGCACGCGGGGGGCAGTGGATTCGGGGGGGGGGGCCACCGGACACCACATCTTATTTTCAATACAGTTTATTAGTGGGCTATGGGGGGGGGGGGAGTTGGGGGGGGGGGGTTATTTAAGGGGACGAAGGGGGGGGGAATAATGTTTTTTGTGGGGGTAGATTTTGTGTGCGTTGGGATGGGGGGTGGGAATGGGGTGGGGGGAGGGGGGGGGGGGTGGGGGGGGGTGGGGTACACTGTGAGGGGTATAGGACTCACGGGGGTGTTATCTGGTTGGCGGGGGTAAGGGGGGAGTGGGAGGGGGGGTGGGGGGAGGGGGTGGGGGGGGGGGGGGGGGCGTGCTGGGGGGGGTTGGGGGGTTAGGGGTGTTAAGGGGGGGGCTGGGGGGGGGGGGGGGGTTGGGGCTAGGGGGGGGGGGAGGGGGAGGGGAGGAGGGGCTATTACTTGGGTGGGGGGCCCAGTTGGGGGGTTGATTTGTGGTTTGGGGGATTGGGGGACTAGACGTGGGTTGGGGGGTTGCGGGAGCGGGTGGGGGGGGGGTGTGGGGGGGGGGGGGGGGGGGGGGGGGGGGGCCACTGGGGGGACTATTTGTGTTGGGGGTTTTGGGGTGGGAATAATGGGGAGCGGTGTTTTAAGGCAGATGCAAGTCTTAAAAATAAGGGGGGGCACCGTTTTTTTTGTCCCTTGGGGGGGGGGGGGAAGGTGTAAATCCTGGTACGTGGGAGGGATGGTGGGGGGGTTTCTTTGCTAGGATTGGGGGGTTGGGTGGGGGGTGGGGGGGGGGGGGGGGGGGGGCCCATTATGTTTTGAGTTCTAGTAGTCAAGGGTTTTTTCCCCATGGGGGGGGTTACTTTTAAGGTTTTTTTGGTGGGGGGGGGGGCGGGGGAGGGGTGGAGGAGGGGGGGGGGTGGGGGCGGGGGGGTTATTAATTGAGGGGGGACGGGGGGGAGGGTAGGTGGGGGGGGGTGGGGGGGGACATGGGGGGGTATCTTTACATTTTTCATTTGGGGGGTAGATATTTACTTTCGGGTAATTATTTTTCACGGGTTGGGGGGGGGTGGGGGGGGGGTTTGGTTTTTTGCCCGCAGTAGGGGGTACGTATTTTTTACTTGGGGGGGGGGGGGGGGTCAATGGGGGGGTGGGGGGGTATTTATGGGGGGGGGGTGTGTGGGGGTTAATTTGTGTAACTGAGGGTGGTTTCATGGGACAAGGAGGGGTGGGGGGGGGGGGGGTTTTTTTTTATTTGGGGGGGTTTTTTGGGGCTAACTTCCAAGCACTTTTTCCATTTTTATAACTTTTTTTAAGTGGGTAGAGGGGGTTTACGAAGAGTCATTTTTTAAACGGCTTTTTTTTATTGTTAGAAAGCTTTATATAGAAAAGCCGAGAATTTTATTTAGGGGGGGGTGGGGGGCTCGGGGCTTAGGCATGGCAGGTTTTTTTATTGGGGGGGGGGATTTGTGGGGGGGGTTTTGGGAGGGGTAGGGGGGGGGGGGGGGGGAGGTGGGCGGTTGGGGTCGGGGTGGGGGGTGTTGGTATTCTTTTTGGGGGGGGTACTCAAAAGGGGGCACATGGGAGGGGGGGGGGGGTGTCATTTTTCTTGGGGGGGGGGGGGGGGGGGGGGGGGGGTTTCCCACTTGTGGCCCCCAACACCCCCCCCCCCAATAACCCAAAAATCAATAATTAAATTTCCCCAACACAATTTATCTTTTTTCACCATGGCGGAAATTTTTTTTCTACTTTGGGAAAATGCCGGGGCCCCCACCATCGTGGGGCACCACACAGGGCGGCACAACCCAAGTGGAAACATTAGCGGGGGGGCATTAGGGGTGTGTAGTGGCTCTTCACTCGGTTTTTTTGGGGATTGCGTCATTGGTTGGGTTATTTGGTTTGCTGTTGGTAATTGACATAAAACTGGAGCCTATGAACCCACCAACTTACCAAAAAAACGCATATTTTCTAAAATCCGGGGGGGGACCATAATTTATATATATTTAGTCATTTTTTGGCAGGGTTATGTTTTGTTTTTATTCTTTGGTTTTTAGCCCTAATTCTTGGATGGGGTCCCAATAAAATTTGAAATTATAAAACCCAAAACTCGGTGTGTCTTTTATTGTTCCAAAAACCACCCCCACAAACCACCCGGTTTGTGTTTCTTTCAAGATGTTCATGAATTTTTATACCCAAAGGTGGGACAATATTTGGTTGGTTTTAAACATGTTGGGTTGGGGATAATTGGGGAGGGGGGGGGGGGGCCCTTGTTTTGTTGTTACTCGGTTGTGTTTTTGTCACTTAGTCCGTTGTTTGATTATTAAGTATTTTGGGCCCCACGGTGTTAGTTTATTTCTTTACTTCTAGGGTGTTTTCTTTGTTTGTGTCCCATATGTACATTAAAAGGGGGGCATCCCAAAGAATTAAACTAATTATACTGGGGGTTGTTCTTTTTAATGTCCCCCGAGTGGGGGGGGGTTGGGGCAACGGTTGCAATCTTAAAAAAATTTATAAATACCTTTCCCCCCTTTAAGTTTTTGTTTTTTTGTTTTTTTTTTGTTTTTTTTTTTTTCCCTTGTAAAAGGGGGCCCCCCTCAGTTTTTTTCATTTTTTTTATGTTTGGGTTTTTTACATCTAGTAGTTTACAAAGCGGATCAGTTGAATTATTACCATTTTTGTACTCCTTAGGCATTGGGGGGGGGGGGAGTTTTCCGGGTGGGTTTTTCCGGGGGTTCTAACCCCCTAGAGCGGCCGGGTCGGGTATTTTCTTTGTAGGCCCCCTGGTTGTGCTTCATTATGGGGGCACTGTGTTTGTGGTGTAGGGAGGGGGGGCGGCGTTCTTTAATTTAGGTGTGTTTTTTAATGGAGGGGGGCTGTGTTGGGGGTAGGGGGTATTTCTCTTGGGGGGGGGGAGGGGGGGGGGGGTATTTCACTGGGGGGGGGGGGGTCCACGGGGGATGGAGGGCGGGGGGGGGGGGTTTGGGGGGAGCGGAAGCGGGGGGGGGGGGGGGGGGGGGGGGGGTTTTTTTTTTTGGGGGTTTTTTTTTTTTTTTTTTTTTTGGGG
>JAJQQW010000963.1:0-2500 GCA_025583905.1 Ia io | reverse complement strand
CTGAGGGACACAGGGCTGCAAGTACAAGATTCTCTGTGGATACTTTGGGGTCCTCCAGGGGGCTCATCTCAAATTTCCATAACCCCCAATGAACAAGTTGCCGTTTATTTGGGGGGACCATTCTTTGGGGCCACCCACGTGCCAGGCATTATTGCACCTCTCCAGGCAGGGGGTGGGCCCTTCCCGTTTGGTATGGTTGTATATTTTTTCATCCCCATTTCCCACAGATGATGAAACTGTGCTTCAAGAGGAGTAAGTGACGTTCCTAGGCTTGGGTTTGGCTTAGTGGATTAGCAGCGTCGGGCCTATGCTGACTGATAGGAGGTACCGGTTTGAATTTCCCCGGTCAAGGGCAACTTTTTTAACCTTTTTCTGTTTGCAGGTTCCTGCCATGGCCTGAAAACGCCCTGGTTCAAAAGGCTCATTTGCGGAAGCATATTCAATTACCAACTGATGTGTTTCTCTCACATCAAGTATTTCTACTTTCTGTCCTTTACCTCTACTCTTCCCACTCTCTCTTAAAAATCAATGGAATTAAAATAGTCCTCAGGTTGAGATATAATAAATATTATAAAGATCAGAGTTTAAATAAGTGGCTTTCTTGGGGGACATAAAAACAGGAAGGGGGGGAAAAAGCTATAGCCGCGGTTGCCATTGACCGTTGGCTTTACCGGTTACTATTCCATGGGGCCAAGGGCTTCCCACCTAGGGAGTTGGGCAAAGAGTTTCCCAGGGCTGAGAAGCCCATTCAGGCAATGCTCCGTTTGTCTCCGGGCCTCTGGGCCTGGGGGGTCCAGGACCTTCCATCTACTAAGGCCTCCTTAGGGGGCCCATGGACGACGGCCTGCTACCCGCGCGCTCGCTCTGTTTTGGGAGTTGAACCGGTAAATTAAAATAAGGGTCATTTTAACCTCATGAGATAGTTGGGGGGAATAAAAAAACACTTTGGAAGGATTGGTGCGTTTATAACCACATTCACGTTCTAAAAAAAACAGGTTTTTTCGTTGCTGGGGAAGGCGGGAAAAATCCCAATGATAAATTGGCTCTTTTCCAATCCGGGGCAGGATTGGGTTGGTGGCTAATATCTTATAAAGGGCCAAAATTCCCAGGCTGTTTGCCCCACTGCAGGCTGTTTCTGGGAATCTTCCACACTCCAAAGTGGATGTTTAAAGGGGGAGGGACCCAAAGCCACTTCCCTAGAGGAGCAAAATTCATCTTTGCAATGGTCCAAAAAGTGGTCCTGTGGACACAGGGGGGCTCCTTGCTCCTGAGAAAAGGGGAAATCTTGGGGGCTTGGCTTTGGGTTTCTGGGGTCACCCACACCCTCAGTTGCCTCAGTAAGTATAGATGGCAAGGAGGGTTGGGAGGGTGTCACTTCCACAACCCTTCTTGAATGAAAACACCACTTGCAGGGGTAAGGCACAAACCAAATCGTTGGCACGCTCTGCCTTCCTGGGGACCTACAATTCTAACTAGGCTTGTGTGTTAGTTCCCGTTTGGCTACAAGGTTATGGGTATTCCTGTCCCGTGATTTAATGACCAACATCTTCAACCCATTCCTCCTGGAAGGGCAGACAACAGGAGGACCTTTGCCCTTTTTAGTGAATATGAATCTTGATAGGCCCCACAATTTCACCCCAAAAAAATCCCCACCCACCCCTTAGAATGTTTAGGGCTTCTTGGGGGGGACCCATTTCAAGAATTTTGTTCCCTGGGAGGGCCAGCCTCTTTAGGACACGGCAGGGACGGGGACGCTGATATAACCACAAACAATCAATTTCATTTATTCATCAGGCACTTCCCCCCCCAATGGGGTCAGGGGCATGTTACTAAAGCCACCAGACACCCACCAAAGGCCACCACGAATCCTTTTACCACCAACTCCAATTTTACAGAATAATAGAAAAACGTTAGGCATGGGGAACAAGGGTGAGGGGTTGGTAGGGGGTTGGAGGCTCCTTCAAGGGGGCTCTGTCATTCCTTTCCATTTTTGGCCAAACCTATTGGTTTCTTAGGGGAAGTGGGGAACTTAACCACAGGGCTTGTCCTGAGGACCAGATTATCCACACCGAAAGGAAAGAAGGGACAAGAAGGAGGAGAGAGAGGGAGAGTGGAGAGAGAGGGGGGGAATTGTCCACAAAAAAGGGGGGGCACACAAGCTAAGGAAAGCATGTTAGGAAGGAGGTAGGGAGGAGGCAGGGAAAAGAGGAAAGAAGGGTATAGAAAAGGCAAAATGGGGCATTCAAGATGGAGGAAAAAGAAGGAGGGGAAAAGGGAACTCAAAGGAATTCAAGTTTGGGGGCCTCTGTCCATTGGCCTTGACCAGGGGATGGGCACTAGGGGAAAGGGGGGGAGTATCTGGACTGCTGCTATAACCATGGTACCTAATTATGGCCCTGCACGGTATTTTGAAAAACCAATGGGCATTTCCTTAGGTACCTTATTGCATTTGCTTCAGCCCTGGTGCCATAGGCCCTTGGCCAGGGAACCAAGAAGTAGG
>JAJQQW010001600.1:20000-26264 GCA_025583905.1 Ia io | reverse complement strand
AATGTCTAAATTAAGACTGATAATAGCAAGGTGGCTGAAGTTGTAAAGCAGTCACAAAAGGTGCTGAAGTTTAAAGCAGTCACAAAACTCATACAATGTTGGTGGGACTGTGAATAAGTACAAGCACTTTGGACCATCTTAGGTATTTTAGCTATGCGAAGCAAGTATATTGATTGAAACTAATTCCCAGTAATTTCACACATCAGTCATTACACCCAAAGGGATAATATGCCTTTTCCAACAAAGACATACAGCTGTATCTTCAATATTATTGTTACGATTCTATATTGTTAATGAAAAAATGCCAAACTTGAATATCTATAAGTGGACAATTAGGTGAATTTCTCAACATGACCCTTTGTTTAGGAAATAGGGAGCTGGAAAGGGGTGGGCGGGGGCCAGATAATGATTGAAGTTCTTATTTTGAGGGAAGTAAGTGGGAAAACGATGGTGGACAGCATCCAACACTGCTGCGATGTGTGGGGAGGATGCTGCAAAGCCAATCAGAGTACTTTGAACAAAGGGCATGCTGACAATGGGGTCCTGTCTCTGACAAGAACTGTGCCTTGGTATCTCTGATGCACTGCATTATGAAACAATCAAAGGGGGGTGGATTTCAAAGCTGGAATAGCCCTGGGTCCACTTACACTCCCTACAATGAGATTGTCTGCAAGGCATATTCTCATGACTGCACACCTGATGTAATATACTGGCTAAAATCATTACTTTATATAATAATAATTATTATCATAGTTGTTATACTTGCTAGCGGTTTTTTCATAGTATTTGGTATTCAGTTTTTTAAGCCTTCATTTTATTTAGAATATGTGCTCTTAGGAAGACCAATTTTTGAACCAATTTTTATATTCCTTTGTGAGAGTCAATTTATTCTGATTTATTTTAGATTATTGAATCTGCTTGGCATTAGTCATCTGATATCATATTTTTTGATGATATCATATTTATAGTCTTTCCCCAATGTTTTCTTTAATCTTCTCTCTCTCTTATTATATGTTAGATAATTTCGGACAGTTTCATTTTCTTCATTGTTTTGCTAACCCTGTATTGATTTCAATCAATCCTCTTTTCTAATGAATTTAATACTTGAGTTATATCTATTTACATGTCTTATTTCTCAATTAGGATATTTCTTTACAATCTCCAAGTAGACTGCATTGCAGAATATTTTTGCAGAATCTTTACATTCCTAATAGGAACAGGGGCTATTTACTATAACCTGTAAATAAAATTTTATGTTGTTTTTAGTAAAAAGAGTTAAAACAGTTCATCTAATTTAGGTATATAATTCGACTTTGACTCCAGAAACATACTTACTTAATTCAGTCATAACTTAATATAGATTGGGAGATGATATCATTATTTTAATCCTATTTAAATATATCTGCCTGAAAAGACATCTTTATCCCAAAAAAACTAACTTAGCTTTCTAAATATTGCAGAGTTAATTATGTGTACATTACTAAAAATTGATTACTATTTATGAAAAAACCAATCCTTAAATACTCAAAATAAATGAAAATAAAGTAATCATTATAACTAGCTGGTTCATGACCCCTTAGTTCGTATATGAAGGAGGCACAAAGAACATAGCTTTTTCTCTGTTTTAAGTAGATGAAAAATAATAATGTCAAGTTGCCAACCTGGTAAGTGCATGAAGAAAAAGTACAACACAACGCAATTAAATGATCTTTGTCATATTTCCTGTTCCATATACTCTTTTCCTGTGTTAGGTGGTCTCACAAGATGAGATCGGTTCTTGTCATTTTGTTTCTGGTAGCATCTTTGGTTTTGAATGTATTATCTCCAATCATTGATTACTTCCCTTTGATAAAAAAGTATTTGTTCTCATTTCCTATATACTTTCATTTCTTCCTTGCAAAGGCAAAGGTGTATATAACTCTACATATTCTGAACATTCCTCCAAATTTTATTGTTGAAATATCAGAGATTAGAATTAACAGAATTAAATATCTAGATATGGTCTTTACAAGGTGTACCTTTTCAGTCCTAACACCAATAGTACAGGCATCTAGAAAGTAGTATACTCAAAGCAAGTTTTACACATCCATGCATAGACAAATTATGTGTCACCCTTAAAGAATATGGTTAAGCACCCACTACATGCAATTATTTTGCAATTATTGGGTTGTAAAATCACATTGTTTGGGTATTTGAGTCAAACTTTGATACCCAGAATAGTTTCAAAATGTGATTTTGACTGTAGTTGCACATATAAATGAAATTTTTTATAAGGTATAAAACAAAAATTTAGTAGACCAAAGGAGGGATACATTAATCAAGCGAAAATGTTAATATTCCTGTAGATGAAAAAGTATTACTAAATTCTACATCTAATCTCAAGATTCCATATCTACCATGAGTGATGCTTAAATTCTGAAAAAAAGAATAGTTAATGAGTCGTTGACAGTGTTTCTTATTGAAAAAGCATAACATCATTATGATTAACGAAACAGATAATTTGAGACCTCTTGATTTATTATTACTTAGTTTTGCTGTTAATTACCATTAAATATTCATACAGAAACTGTTGTTTGTTTTTGATGGCTTCTATTTTTAGGATTTCTTTTCCAAATTATATTTTCTGTTCTTATTAGTAGCCACTGCGTGCTATAAGTCTGCTTTTCTTCACTGTATAATATTTCAAGTCTTAAATAGGAGTAAGTGCGAAGGGAAAAAAGAAAAACACCCATAAGAAAGTGGCGAACATCAAATAAAACTTTTCAAATAAGAAAAAAAAACAAAAAGAAACAAATAAGTCAAAAAAAAAAAAAAAAGGGGAGGAGCACAAACAAACAAAACAACAAAGGTGAGCAAGCAAGAGTTTGTGAGATTGGATTGATCTTCGCGGTTTCCCTAACCAAAAATATATGGGCAAAAAACAAAATAAAACACAAGAACAGACTGCCACATACCAAAAAAAAAAAACCCAAACATCAGAGAGCAGGGGGAAAATTAAAAAAAAAAAAAAAAAAAAAAACAGAAAAAAAACAAAGGACGGATACAAAAAAAAAAAAAAAAAAAAAAAAAAAAAATCTCATCAAATTCAAAAAAAAAACAAGAAGTAACCAAAATAAAAAAAAAAGAGATCTCGTGCGAGATAATCGTGGGAGCCATTCGGTCAAAAGGATTGCTGAAAAAGAGAGAAACAAACAAACCAAGAACCAAAAAATGTCCCAGAAAGAAATAAAAAAAAAAAAAACCTTTCCATAAGACGAAGAAAAAAAAAACCACATAAAAAACCACAACAAAAAACAATTCAAAAACATGTTTTTTTTCCTTTTTTTTTTTAAAAAAAAAAAAAAAAAAAAACAGAAGGCCAGCGCGACGGGGTTAGAAGAAATTTAGATTCGGAGACACAATCAATGTCAAAAATAAAAAAATACAAAAATTTCTAACAAGTAAATAAAAAAAAAATAAACAATCAAATCCACAAAGTTCCCTTCAATCATAAATCCTTCAAACTTAAAAACTCTACACAACACAAAAAAAAAAAACAAAGCACTTAAATTTACCGGGGGAGAACAAAGATTCAATGGGGACTCTTGGGGAGGGGGGAAACCAGGGGAAAAAAAAAAGTTAGCACTCAATTTTTAAATTTCCAAACATCTAAAAAACAAAACAAAAAAAAAGAGTTTCTTTCTTCATTTGTCACCCTTCTTTTTTTTTTTTTCTTCTTTTTACCTTTTTTTTTCTTCTAAAAAAAGACAAAGCGGTCACTGAGACCAAGCAAAATTTGATTGGACATCACTACCACGGGAACCACAACCCTTCGAAAGTCGGGAGGGAAAAAAAAACACAAAACAAGTTTTTGTTGTTTACCATCCACAAACTCTTTTTTTTTTTAAAACAAAGAAAAACAAGAAAAAGGGCAAAAAAACCTATTTAAAGAACAAATTTAAAACCAATAAAAAAAAAAAAATAAAAACTCTGTTATCCATTTAATCAAACTTCTGTTTTTAAAAAATTCTTATCCACAACAAAAAAAAAACATCTCAAAATGCCATGTTTTCCTTCCCCCACCCCCGTTAAGCCCAATCTGGTTAGTTCTCTGAATTGACTACAAAAATCGTGGAGGCCGATTGCCTCTGGCACTGCAGAACTTGAAATATTTTCTTCTTTTTTTGCTTCATCAACCAGAAAATCCCAATACCAACCAAAAGGTCAAAACAGACTTTCCATAATGGAGCGGGGTCCAGAACACAAATTCTGACCTGTAGCAGGGTGAGCCTCATCTTTCTTTTTTGCGCTTCGAAATATAATCTTTAGACAATGGTTCAAACAAATAAAAAAGCCAAAAAATCAAAATTAAAATTCATTTTGGGCTTTCTCCATTTTTTTTTCATTTTACACAAAACCACCACATCTCTGGAACCAAAAAACAAAACACAACAATCCACCCAACAAACATGTCTCTATCTTTATTTAAAAGAACGCCTTTTCCACCACATTTTTCATTTTACTGAAACCCTCAAATTCATTATACTAATCATTTATTCTATAAAAAACTTTACTTCAAATTTCTACAAAAACAAGGCACCCGTTGTTTTCAAAAACCCACCAACAAACAACTATATTGTATCCATTCAACTAACAAACCTTTACAGAACAATTTACTTAACTTAGTTACACTACAAACCCGACTCTTAATCACCAAAAGGATACTCAAATAAAAAAACTACACTCAAAAAAAACCATCTATTAAATTTAAAAACCTTTTCTTTTCTTTACAACTATTTTTTTTCCATAATTTGTTAAATTCTTTTAAAAAAATTAATACAATCTTTATTTTTCTTTTTAAAATCAAAATTAACCAACATTCTATGGTTAAAATATTATCACCCCCACAAATCAAAAAAGGCGGGCCCCCCCTTCCAAGAGCCATATTAAAGCATTTTATACCATTTCCCTTCTCCTCTCCTATGTACTTTTTATTATCACAAAAAACCTTCAAAAAACATTTCATTTAATCTACATTTTATCACTGAATCTCAAATTATTTACATCACAAAACCAAATACTACAAAACCAAAAAAAATTCCTTATTTCTAACTTCTTTTTCACCTTCTTCTTGCTTCCTTTATATACCTATTCAAAATATTCAAAAATAATTGGATATCATCCCTTCTTTATTAAATTCTCGCCCCTTTCCCTTTACCTTCATATCTCAAGTCCCAATAATCAACAAAAAAATTCTTTCTTAATTCATAAAAAGCCCATACTCTTATTCAACAAAAAATAAATTCAACAATCCCACTCACCATTTTCCCACACAACCTGGAATCCAAACCAATCTATTTCCCAACAATAGCGACCATACAAATTCCCAAAATCCTACCAAACAATACCCTCCCTTACCCAAAATATTTATTAAAACACCCATTTTCCCCTCTTCCAACATCACATACAAACATTTAACTCCATTTATCCCAACAAATACAACCCGCTAAACAACATTCTACTTCATAAAACAAACAAAAAACAACCCAATTCCCACCTACAATTCCCATCTCTTCAACTCAGCCCCTTTCTTGCTACATCGCACTTTCAGCTACAAAGCATCCCATCAAAAAATACACACACCCCAGCACCTACAAAAACCAAATTCCTTTTAAACTCACCCCATCAGATAACCGTTCAATAAATCTTCACAGGAAAAGTGCCTAACACAAAAATACTATATCTATTTAACCCTTCTAAAAACATTAAACACAACCTACCCCAATTATGTGACACTAAATTCAATTAATTTTATATCTTTAATCCAAAAATAAAATTCCTTACTAAACATATTAAACCCAAGCACAAAAAATGCTAATAATTTCATCATACATTAGGTTATTAAAATAAACACCCGTTATTAAAAATTAATTAAAATTACTACAACATGCAATCTTTCCAAATTTTTCTTCAATTTATCAACAAAAATAACAAACAATCATACATCAAAAAAAACCCAAAAATACAAACAATAAAAATAAAAAACACAATCAAAAAAACAACATCCATAACCACAAAAAACATCAAAAAAACTTAAAACCACACCTTCTTTAAAACACATCTTCTACTCAAAAAAATCCCCTATAAAAGCGGAAAAAAAAAATCAACAAATTAACGTTTCTTACACACAGCGCCCCCTCTTCCAAAAATAAACCCAAGTTGAAATAACAAAATTTCAAAAATTGCCTTTTCCCACTATCCTTTAACCATCATAATACCATCACC